>ML677385.1:1070580-1101774 GCA_007922305.1 Dermatemys mawii | reverse complement strand
GTTTTTTCTTTTTTTAGTATGTACCATACTTCCAAAATGTTAAAATAGACTAACTAGTTTCCATGGCTAAAATAAATCATATGGAAGAACACAACAAAAAAAGTGAGTAGGAAAGCACACATTTAAAATATATTTACACTTTTGGTTCAGTCTCTCACTGCAATATGGTTTAATTCATTTGCCTACTGAAAGTTGTATGGTCTGTAGCAGAGAGCCCATGTCCTCACTTGTTAAAATGAACACATTCAGAATGTTTTGCAGTACCAACATAAGTATGGGGAAGCATAAGAAATTCATAATGCTATACATTAAACTAACTAAAACACGACTTTAAAAATGAAATGATTCACAGATGAACATGTGACAGACATATACATAACTGATGGTGTTAAAGGAATTATATGATTTAGCTAAACTCTGACTTAGTTAATTCAATTTTTAAGATCATTGTAGACAGATGTACAATTTCTAAAGGGTTACACAGAACTCTTATATAGATCTTTTCAGTCCCAAGAACTGACTTTTGACACAGACCATTTAAAGGAGAGGCTACAGCACAGAAGATTTCATTAAGCGAAGGTGAGCTTGTGTCAGACGATCAATTCGTCCACTCAGAAAATGCCTCTGTTCGGCAGCATCTTTCCGTTCCTGAAGGAAGAAGTTCAATTTTTCTTTTTCTTGTAAGAGTTGCAGCATTGAATTCTGTAATTGATCTCCAAAGTCCTGAAGGACGTAGAACTGGATGATCAGAGGAATTTGGTTGGAGAGACGTTTACCAGCACTCTGAAAACGGAAGATGGTTATAAAACATTACTATCAAAGAGAAGACATGGGAAGAGCGCTCTAGCGAAATTCTGTAAGAAGCTACAACATTTTGTGATTGTGCCAGTGAATATCTTCATGAATTAGTCTGGAAATGGTTCAGACAGCTGAGATGCAACTTCTTCTTTTTAATCCCATCTGAAAATATGAATGGGATGCACTTCTAATTTCAACCATAGGTATTCTCAGGAGCATAAACACAAGGCAGACCAGTCACTGCTGACTACCTGTATAATCTAATTAATGCTGACATTTGCCAGCAGATGGCTATCCACTAAATAACACTTACTAAGGTCTTGGCTTCACTGAGATTTTATAGTGCTGTAACTTGCTGGCTCAGGGGTGTGAAAAATCACCCCCTTGAGCGCAGCAAGTCTGAGCGCTTTAAAGCGCTAGCATGGACAGGTTCTGAGCGCTGGAAGCTAATCCCTTCGTGGAGGTGGATTACCAGGAGCACTGGACAAGCCCTCTCCCAGCGCTCCTGCACGACCACACTCCAACTTCAAAGCGCTGCTGCAAGAACATTCCCGTGGCAGCGCTCTGAAATTTCAAGTGTAACCAAGCCCTTACTCTTGTAAAGTACAAGCTCAGAAACTCCTTCCACAGAAGCCATAGCATGTGGCTGACCTGCTTCCACAAACTGCTGGGGAGTAGTAATGGAGAGGCCCATAAGTAATTACGTAGGACTGACAAAAATCCAATGTACTATTGCAAATTTCAAATCTTAGGATTCTAGTTTGAACCTATTTAACATTATCAACTCGTCTGGCACATGCAGTCAGATGGGCACAGCCCAAAGTAAATGCCCAGTATCCAGAACTTATTTTTCATGTCTACTAGTCCTGTGACGTCCAGGCCTGCCTTAGTGCTATATCCTAGCCATAAAGGATGTCATCGTTGGTTTCATCATTTATTTAGAACCATGAAAGCTAATTGCTTTTTGCAGAGCTGGTTCCCTCTTAATTTAACAAATCAGAGCACAACTGAGGCAGCAATTTATAATTCAGACAAACCATTCAAGATGAGTGCCTAGCAGAGGGAACTTAAATGAAGGACACTTTTGTGAGAAATCTCAATCTATTGCCCAATATTTCTTCTTTCAAATCATTAAGCTGAGGGTAAAATTTTCAAGAGTATTTAGGTGCTTAAATCTCCTTTTCAAAAGTGACACACCTAGGAAACTAATTCTCTCATAAAATCAATGACACTTAACTGCACAGGGTTTCTTGAAAATTTTGCTGAGTGTCTAATGGCTCTTTGCTGGAGATTCACTGCTCTAGTGATATTTAACCTATTGCCAAGTAAAGCACTTTAGGACACCACAAGTCTGTGTGAGATGATATAAAAGCAAGTTCTCTTTTGCCTTTTCACCCTACCTCATAACATCTACTGCTAAAATAACCACTTCTAATAACTGGTATAATATGTTTGTTCTCTCCATGAGAACAAAACAGAAACTGAGGCCTGCTTGTTCAATAGCTGCCTCTATTTTTATGGACATACTGATTTTTATCTCCAGAGCATCCATTTTGTGGCATTGCACCTGCATTTTGCTGGTGATGCATTGCTGCAGACCAGGCTCAGGCTAAAAATCAGAGCCTTAATTTCTCAGTTGATGGACATAGGGCTAAGGTAGCATACGTTTTGTCATTAAGTTGGTGAAAACTGGTATAACTTAGAACAGGGAAAGCAATCAAAAGGCAGATGCAGCATGCATAGGTGCTGACTTCCCCATTTTCCTGTGGGTGCTCAACACTCCCTCTGCCTCGGCCCTGCCCCACTCCACCCCTTCCATAAGGCCGTACCCCGCCTCTTCCCATGCCTGCTCTGACCCCATTCCAACCCCTTCTCCAAAGTCCCCGCCCCAACTCTACCCCCTCCCCGCCCCTATTCCAACTCCAAATTCCTACCCCGGCCCAGCCTCTTCCCTGCCTCCTCCCTTGAGCATGCCACATTCCCGCTCCTCTCACTCCCTCCTGGAGCTTGCTAACACCGCCAAACAGCTGTAGAGGTAGGCAAAGGAGCGGGGTAGGAGCTGTGGTAGGAATCCATAAACTCACGGTGAAGTATGCTTCCAGGTGATAGGTCATATCCTTAATGGCAGGGTGGTTCTGGACAGTTCCAAAATTGAAACCCAAGGAGGAGGGGTTCAGACTGCTGGCTGCTTCCTTTGGTGTTTCTTTCCTGATGACTTTTAAGTCTTGTCTGTAAACATTGTCCTGGCAGTAAACAAGCTGCTCCATTTTAAAATGTATTCTGATAATTGTTTCGGCTTCCTCTGATTGTTTCTTGCTAATACTTTCAATTCTGTCCTGTGAAGGGAGGGGAAGGGGGAGAGAAAACTATCAAAATCCACTAAGCAACAGGTGGTACAGGTGAGTACAGGACCAGCCCCATGTGACATGGTGTCACAGGGTTCCCAAGATCACACAGTAAGAGCCAGATTCTGACTCCCTGTCACCTGGTGCAAGGGGGTAGGAGAGGACACATTGCCTTGTGCCCCCATTACACTTGTGTACAGGAACAGCCAAAAGCCTGCCACTGGAGTTTCCTGAGTACAAACATCTTTGGCCATGCCCAACAAACCAATCGTCAGCCAGGCAGTGAGCATCTAATAGTTCAGCTATGGCAACCCCTCTTCTCTGGCCTTCCAGATTCCTTACCCTTTCAATCCACCCAAAACTTTAGTAGGAAAATCATCTACCTCTCCTCAGTGCTACAATTACATTCAAACCTTCTTAAAATCCTGTCACAGGATCCACATTACCTCCCGAGCCAAATTCACCCTTGTTCTCAGCTTCAAGGACTTCCACAAGGTAGTGCTGCCCTTTCTCCCCCTCTGCTCTTGTCTCCCTTTCATCTCCCCACCCTCTTCTTTGCCCAGCCAAGGTCATTTACTTGATTGCTGCCTGATTTTTCAAAGCTGCTGAGCCCCTGCATCTCCCAGAGATTTCAAAATGACTTCTGAAATTAGGCCATAAATGTCTCTATCTTGTGTATGCCTGTGGGCCTTCTTTCAGGCAGTTCTCTGTGAGTGGCAGCCCTTTCCTGACTGTTCCTTTATGGCTTCCAACCTCTCTCTCAAAGTCTTTTCTGAAAACTTAGTTCTTCAGTGACCAAAGTCACATTAAAAAGAAAAAAAAAGAGTCCTCCCCTCACATGATATATATAAATCTCCCAAGCAGCCCCACCCTCATATTGTCTTTGGCCTTTCCACTCCCGGTGGTGGTGTCTTCTGTTCTTGGCTTAACAGAGGCACTGCAAAGCCCTATACTCATGTTTGATTTTAGGTAGTCCCGTTGAATTCTCTGGGAGTACTTACATGCTTAAGTCCCTGCAGGAATGAAATCTGATATTGTAAACTCCTTGGGACTCAATCTTTGTTGTATGTAGTGCTATGCACATATATGGTGTAAAATGTAGTGCAGTCCTTTCAAGAAACTGGGAATTGTATAGTTTGTAGCAATGACAATGTTAGTGGATGATGTAACAAACCTTAATTTCTCCTGTGTATAAACATTTCCATTTATTTACAGTTTTTCTGTTACCTTATTGCACAATATATTCCTAAAAGGGCAGGAATCGCCACAAGTTTCTTAAAGATACAACAATTAAATAAGTGACTGATCAAAAGTGAAGGAGTAACAAGTAGTTCTATATACAATATATCAGGGATCGGCAATGTCTGGCATGCGGCCTGCCAGTTAAGCCACCTGGCAGGCTAGGCCAGTTTGTTTACTTTCCGCATCCTCAGGTTCAGCCGATCACAGCTCCCACTGGCTGTGGTTCACCATTCCAGGCCAGTGGGGGCTGCAGGAAGCACTGGCCAGCACATCCCTCAGACTGTGCTGCTTCCTGCAGCCCCCTTTGGCCTGGAGCAGCAAACCGCGGCCAGTGGGAGCTGTGATTGGCTGAATCTGTGGACGCGGAAAGTAAACACACTGACCTGGCCTGCTAGGGGGCTTATCCTGGCGGGCTGTGTGCCAGACTTTGCCGATTCCTGCAATATATTATGCCATTCAGTATTGCATGTCTTATATCAGGTTACATAAAATCATAAAGTGTCAGACAGGAAGGGACCTCGAGATGTCATCTAGTCCAGTCCGCTGCACTCAAGGCAGGACTACACAATAATTAGACCATTTCTAACAGATGTTTGTGTAACCTGTTCTAAAAACCTCAGATGATGGAGATTCCACAGCTTCCCTTGATAATTTGTTCCAGTGCTTAACTACCTTTACAGCTAGGAAGTTTTTCCTAATGTTTAACCTAAACGTCTCTTGCTGCAATTAAAGCCCATTGCTTCCTGTCCTGTCCCGGGAGGTTAAGGAGAACATTTTTTCATCTTTGCCCTTGTAACAACCTTTTATGTACTTGAAAACTTATGATGTCCTCCATCAGTCTTCTCTTCTCCAAACTAAACAAACATAATTTTATCAATCTTCCCTCAGAGGTCATGTTTTCCAGACCTTTAATCACTCTTGTTGCTTTTCTCTGGACTGTGTGTGGTGTCTCACCTTAGCAGCTCTGTTAAGATTTAGAAAATCCTCAAAATGATCTTTGGCAACCTCTGTGAAAGATTTTCGGACAACTTCTGAGGAGAGAAAAGAGACATAAAATAAAGGACTGAGCTACTGGCTGTATAACATTCGTGAAAACTGGTCATTCTCCATATCTACCCAAAGGGTACTGCTATGGAACTATGCCTTATCTCTTCAATTTTTAATCCCTTCTTCTCATATCTATGATGATCTTTCATTTTCCTACGGTGGTCCATTTCTAACTTTGTCAGAAATACTATCTATTTAGGAATTTTGTACTGTTAAAGTCTGAAGGCCAGGCATAGAGGTTTGAGGTCTAAACATCAGTCTCATGGCTGGAAACTGGTTTGATTCAGATTGATTTGCCCCTGACTGAAACAGACAAGATACAGCTCTCACCATGTCAACCAAAATGTAGACAAACCAATATTTCCAAAGCTTAGTAAATGAAACTCACCATTTACTTCCTTCAGCATCTCGATAGCTGGTTTTTCTAGTGCCATGATTCGCTGTCTTACAATGGCCTCAAATGTCTTGTAACTGGTAAACCCAGGGAGCTCTCTTCCACGATACTGTTCTTCAAATCTCAACACTTCATGTTGTATATTTTTTCTATCTGTAACATTAAAACAACAGCATTATTATATATTAATATAACAAATCTAATGAATTTATAAATACAATTATGGATTTAAAGTGGAAGTTAAGTTCTTTGTTCTGAATACACTTTTGATTGGAAGAACTAATACACAGCTCATCATTTAAGCAAGCTGATTTCTGTAGAATTGAGCCAAAATACACTGTTACTTCTAAGAATGAACCGTTTCACTCATTGAGATGACCATATAAACTAATGGAAACAGGAACATGGGCCAGTATTCTGATGCAGTACAGCAATGCCTGTCAGTCTGATACTCTTTCAGCCGTGGCAAATACTTGATGCTTTAGAGAGGAAGATGTAAAACAATTTGACAGCCATATATAAGGAATTCTAGTCTATTCAGGCAACACCATCACTAAAATATTATCAACACTGCAGAAAATTGCCATTCTAAATAATATTTGTTCCTCTTTGACTGATACGTGTACCTCACATCCACATTTATTAGTGCTTTAAAGGTGTCCAATCTTGACTTATTATGGGTAGATATAGGAATTATAGCATAATCATGCATGAATGGAGGCAGGAGGTGCACAGGTAATGCTGCATTCAGTTCTTAAGGACCATTCCTCTCAAAAACTCCAAGAGATTACAAGTACTTAGGGGTTTATAGTCAAACAAAAAAAATTGTGGTATAGTCTGTGTCAAAAAGATTGGCATTTGAGAAGCAAAACTTCAGAAGGAAGGTGTATAGGGGTTTGTAAAATTAATCAGTCAACCAGAAAATATCTTCCAATGTACTTTACAATAGGAAGCCCCAAAACCTGCATAATTTAGTAAAAGTCCTGACTTCCATTTATCCCAGCTCTCTAATGATCTGCAACTAGAACTGTTAGATGAACTTACCTTGCAAGGACTTCAGCTATATAAACAATAATACCTGCCTCATACACAGTGCTTTTCATGGGTAGATCTCAAATTACTTTCTAAAGGAAGGCGGAAGTATCATTATCTCCATTTTACATGCAATACAGGGGCTCCTCCCATTCACACACACAAGTGCTTCAGTTGATTCTCAAAGGGAAAAAGTAACATCATAAAGAAACTAGTTTTTACTGGCTTTCTCCTCTTCTATTTTTTCTGTGTTTTTGTTCACCTGCTATCTCCTCTTTCCACCTGTTTTCCCACTTTTTTAACTTACCTAATACATTTAAATTAACTGGCTCTGGATAAACAGGACAGATTAGACAACAGAATACACCTGTGTCTACAAGTAATTGCCCCTCAGTGACATGTACCTCTGCATACATTTTGTAACTATTCATTTAGAATTACATTTAGCAATGTTTATGTAGACAGGCATGGACAGCTAACAACACAGCAATAGGTGCTGCTCCACGGAAATGCGTGCTACATGTTCACCAAGAGGAAGAATTAATGGGTATTCTGAGAGGTTTAGAAATGTTTTGAGCTGATCTTCAAGTTCAATTTCTGTGAGACATTCTTCTCGTTTTAGATGTGGATTCAGTAAGCAATTAGCAACTGGGTTATCTGTGAAACATGGGTGTTCTTTAGGTGGTTATTTTATTACTCATAAATTGCTACACTTTAAACCATAGACTTAAAAAAAATCATTTAAACATAAGTTATTCAAAGAATCAAGGGCATATTGTCAGCTCGTGAAATTGTCCTTGCACCATTGACTTCAGTGGAAGTGGGGGGAATCATTGATTTCAATGGAGCTATGTGAGTTCATACCAGCTGGGGATTTTGGTAAATAAGTTCTCATCACTTCAAGTTTTAAAATTTCATTAACATGATCTATTAGCTGTATTACAGTTTCAGTCAAAATAAGTATTTCATAGCAGCTTCACAGGCAATCCCCTATACTTACCAGTCAATGCACTGTCATCAAGTATCTTCCCCCATTTTTGAAACTCTGTGCGGAGTTTTGTAAACAATCTAATTTCATTTTCAAACAACTTTTCCTCTCCCGCCACTGAACTCATGATGTTTTGATTAAACCGTTTGATTTTCTGTAATGAGATTTTTTAAAAAAAACATTTTGAGTTCTGTAAAGGTAGCATAGCTAAGCAAGAGTGAACTTGATTCTCTTTTCCTTGTGGATCAAGGCAATCTTTTATTAAATTCCAATCAGTTAGATTTATGCAAAGCCAATGAAGATTGGTGGAGTTACACAGGTATCAACAATGAGGGACAATTTTTTCTGCAGAACCTGTATTACTGGCAGGACATTTAAAAAGAAAAGTATCCAGATTGACTTGCAGATCCCAGGTTGAGACTGCAGGCCTGGCAGTTAGGAAAAACAAACAACCATCATCTTATATTTGTAAACGGAGGACGTATGTTATGGAAATCATTGAGATGTAACCATGGAACATTATAATGTCATATTGACCAAGTTCTGTCCAGCGTTGACTTGCTCCACAAGTCAATGGGATTTGTGCAGCTAACTCACTTTGGTGCTTTTGAAAATCCCAACCTAAATCTTAATTCACCTCCTTTGTCCCTTTCTCTTTACCCTAAAAGCTGATCTAACATGAGCCAAGATTTTCAGAAATGGGTGACTATGTCTAGGCTCCTAAATCCAGATTTAGGCACCTTTAGAGGTGGCCTGAGTTTCATGGCAATGAGTGGGTGCCCAGCATTTCTGAAAATCAGACCATTTGTTTGGGTGCCTGTATGTGGCTTGAGGTACCTATTTTTAAACACCTACTTTTGAAAAACTTGTGTTTTTTTGTTTTGTTTTGTTTTTTTACTGCTCCTGACAGCTTTGGAGTCTGAAGTTGTCTAGTTATCAGCCAGGACAGCAGATGTACAAGCTTCTCCATCAGCATTCTGTCCCTGTGTCCCAGTCCTCTTCTGTAGGGGTAGTTCATTCAGCTCTTGGTTTCTTTGCTGAGAGCGCTAGCAATCAGCGTGGCTTGTGATTTTTCTTTTTTCCTTATTGTGGACACTTGTCCACTGAGAACTGCTGAGACCACCAACTCATGTCATACAGACCACTGAGAAGCCATCACAACAATTAGCAGTAAGAATTTTGCCAAGCAAGCAATAGAGCCCGATGACAATAGTGAGGCTGGATAGAAACTGCCATACGTTATCCATCTTTTGTTAGTTTAATTTTTCATACTGGGAGATGCGCTTCTGTTGAGGGCCAACTAGATATGTGGATATAAAGATTAAAACCTTTGAGTAAATGTACTCATCTCAGCTTTGTTAAGAAAATGATTGTTAGGAAAATGTAACTTAGAATGTTGTAGTATAAAATAACCTCAGACTTATAATCTCACTCCCTGTATATGTACTATTGACCCCTAGTTTAACATGCATTTTAAACTTGCATTCACCCTGTCACAGATGTGCAGGCATCAGTGTCTAAGCACCCCTAAGTGTTTTGAACCTCCTGTTTACCAGACATGTAAATGAAATAAATTAAGACCAACAATGGATGTAATAGCCATTAAGTGTTCCCACTTGTGTAAGTGGATTGAAAGTCCCCCCTCCCTTATCAACACAGGGGTATAAAATATCTACACACATGTATTGAGTTGAGCCAGTTGTTTGGGTGATAACCCCTTCTGACTCCTTATTGCTTGCAATAAATCTTGTTTTTCCAGAAGTCTACTGAGTTATGCCTGTCCTTTGAGGTGTATTGGACTGAACTCCAAAGGAAATAAGCAGTTTTTGCAACAATTCTGGCGACCCAGATGGGACAGCCTTTGGACGACTTCGGGATCACCGCGGACCGACCAGAGGAAGGATAGTGCGCACCGGGCAGTTTTTGCCCGTCCTAACTCTAACCCGACCTGCGGTGATACCTGGAACGTTAAAACGTGAGTCCCTACAAATCAGGCAAGACCAGAGGCTTCTGGAGTTTGGTAGGCGCCTGGGAAACAGAGCGGTGTAAGTATCTCCATTACTCTCATTGTTAATTTGTTTGGTGATTTTAGTACTTTTGTATTAATTCGCCGTTTGTAGATTCCTTGTGAATCATTTGGTATAGCAATGGGATCGGGTCGCTCCCGAATGGAAGATTCCGCCTTTCCCTTGGGTTGCATGTTACGTAACTTTGGTAAATTTAAGAGTAATCATGGTATTAAGATGACTAAAGATGAGTTGATTATGTTTTGTCAGTTGGAATGGACCACGTTCGGTCTTGGTTGGCCCGATTCAGGGTCCTTTGATGTAGACCTCACAACTAAGGTTTATAAAACGGTGGTTACAAATCAACACTGGGACCAGTTCCCCTATATTGATTGTTGGCTAACAGTATGTCAGGATCGGCCCCCCTGGCTTATTAAATGTGCCTCTAAATTATGTAAACAAATGCGCCTAGGGGTTCCCAAGCCTCGTCCGGCTATTCTCTGCGATCCTGCAGAGGATGCTTGTCTCGAGACTGTAATGCCATCAGCCCCCCCTTATAGGCCACCCACCCCCATTCCCTCAGGAAATGGTCCAACTGGCCCATCTCCGTCTGTTACTAGCCCCGTTCAACTGGCTAGTCCTCTGACACCAGAGGACAGTCCCACCCAAGGGGGAGCAAATGGAATCAGTAACATAATTGATGAATTTGACCCCCTTTCCGCAAGCCGTCACACAGGACCTGCCTCAAATACCCGAAGTCATGATTTAATAAACCGAGCCTGCCCCATGCGAGAAGTAATGTCCCCCACTGGCCGAACATCTTTTCTCTATGCCCCCTTTACTACCACGGACTTATTTAATTGGAAAAGTCAAAACCCCTCTTACAGGGAAGATCCCTTAAAAATGCAAAGCCTTTTTATATCCATTGGTCAGACTCACCACCCAACTTGGGCTGACATCCAAACAATGCTCCAAACCTTTCTAACTCAGGAGGAACGGAGATTGATTTTAGATAAGGCTGAGCGAATGGCCACAGAGAAAGCAGATAGATTAAATGATGGAATTACTACAGCACAGAGCCTTTGCCCTAGAAAGGAACCAAACTGGAATTATGAAACAAATGATGGGAAACAAAGTTTGGCAGTATACTCAGACTTAATAATAGAAGCATTAGGAAAGGCCATTCCTCGAGCTACTAATCTGTCAAAAGTATATGAAATTCGACAGGAAAAGGAGGAAGATCCTTCTACCTTCCTCCAGCGACTATTTGAGGCTTTTCGCAAATTTAGTGACTTAGACCCCGAATCATCAGATAATCGGAAAATGTTAAACTTGATGTTTATTGGCCAGTCTGCCCCAGATATCAGAAAGAAACTGCAGAAAACGGAGGGCGGACCGGGAAAGCCAATTTCAGAGCTAGTGGAAATTGCATATAAAGTGTATAGCAATAGAGATATGGTAGCAGAGAAAAAGGAGGAAAAGAAAGGACAGAAGCAGATGGCTATGTTGGCAGCAGCAGTGACTGGAGGATCAGAATCACGAAATTGGCAAAATAAGGACAGGACAGGGAAGAACAGGCCAGTCCAGAAAGATGTATGTGCATATTGTAAAGAGAAAGGTCACTGGAGAAGAGAGTGCCCGAAGTTAAATAAGAAACAAGGAGATCAGAGACAAGAGCTGGAGTCAGGAAGACAGATGAGGGCTAATACTGGAGAAGAATCCAGTTGAAGGGGCCAGGGATCTGAAAACGCCACCCTACGGGCAATAGCTAGGGAAGATCCCATGGTACAGATAAGGGTGGGTGGCAAGGAATATAAAGCTCTAGTGGATACCGGGGCTACGTATTCTATGATCCCTGCAAAACCCCCTTCTGCTGAAGAAAGCGGAAAACATATAATAATAGAAGGAATTGAGGGAAAACAGAGTAAACTGCCTGTATATAAGCCCTTGCTTACAAAAATTGGGGACAATATGCTAGAGCATGCCTTTATTGTTTCACCTACATGCCCCGTTGCTTTGTTAGGACGAGATATCCTAACCAAACTACAAGCTGAAATCTTTTTCCAAGGAGAACAGATTGTAGTACACCTACCAGGAAAACAGGGTTCAAACTATCAAATGGCCCTCTTTAACAAGGAGTCAACTACCTGCACAGGGAACATTGAAGCCTTAGAAGGAATAAACCCTGATGTATGGGCAGATGGAAACCCTCCAAGGGCGACATCTGTACCCCCTGTGAAAATACCACTAAAAGAAAAAGAAAGCCCTGTCTGTGTAAAACAGTACCCTTTGTCAAAAGCAGCTCGTCTTAAAGCCCCTCATCGAAAAATTCAAGCAGTGGGGCTGGCTAGTGGAGGGGTCATCCCCTTTCAATACCCCCATATTGGGAGTGCCTAAGCCAGATGGTACCTATAGATTGGTGCATGACTTAAGAGCAATAAATAAGAAGGTTATTGTAGACCACCCTATGGTCCCAAACCCTCACACCATTCTAACACAGATTCCGCCTGCAGCAGCTGTTTTTACAGTGTTGGATTTAAAGGATGCTTTCTTCTCAATACCATTAGAAAAGGAAAGCTGGAAATTGTTTGCTTTTGAATGGGAGGACCCAGAAACTCACTATAAGACTCAGTTAATGTGGACTGTTTTACCTCAAGGTTTTGTGTCATCCCCCCATCTTTTTGGAACAGCATTGCAGAAAGATTTAGAAAACTGGAAAAGCCAGCATTCAGAGATTGCCTTGCTCCAGTATGTTGATGACTTGTTAATTGCCAGTCCTGATCTGCAAGTGGGGAAGAGAGCAACCGAGTCTCTGCTAAATATTCTAGGGGAGAAAGGGTATAAAGTTTCACGGGAAAAAGCCCAGATATGCCAACCGAAGGTTACCTTCCTGGGATATGAAATTGAGAAGGGGGTACGAGCTCTCAGCAAAGAGAGAATCAGGGCAATTCAAGATATGCCTGCCCCAACCAACCCTAGAGAACTACGAGCCTTCTTAGGTCTGACTAGATTCTGCAGACTATGGATCCCAGACTATGGTAACAAGGCTAAACTTTTATATGAATCTCTCACTAAGGAAGGCCTCACAAATTGGAAATGGACTAGTGAGCATCAGCATGCTTTTGAACTGTTAAAAGCAGCCTTAATGCAGCCTCCGGCTCTCATGATTCCTAATGAGCGCAAGCCCTATAGACTCTACGTACATGAGAATAAGGGCATTGCTTCAGGAGTTCTAACTCAGCCGGTAGGCCCAACCTGGAAACCTGTGGGCTATTACTCAAAGGTACTGGACCCGGTAGCCAAGGGGTGGCCGGCTTGCCTGCGAGCTGTAGCAGCAACTGCAACCATAGTGACAGAAGCCCAAAAGATAGCAATGGGAGCAGATATGGACATACACACCCCACATGGGGTCCCCCAGATTCTTGGAATAGAAGGTGGGAAATTCTTAAGCCCTTCTCGACAATCCAGATATGAAATCTTCCTATTGTCTAACCAAGGGCTTACATTTAAACATACTACAGCTTTAAATCCAGCTACCCTTCTCCCTGAGCCAGGACCACCTAACCATGATTGTTTAGAAGTACTTACAGAGACGGTGCTAATTCGACCAGACCTGCAGGACGATCCTCTGGAAAACCCAGACGAGGAATTTTTCGTGGACGGATCTAGCAGTATGGTACAAGGCACCAGACAGACAGGCTGCGCTGTTGTGACCCTGACTGAAATACTGTGGAAGGAAAAGCTCCCCGCCAGCTGGTCAGCACAAGCAGCAGAACTCACTGCATTGACACAAGCCCTCTGGCTGGGGACAGACAAGAGGGTAAATATCTTTACTGACTCTCGATATGCTTTCTCCACTGTGCACGCTCATGGACTATTATGGAAAGAGCGTGGATTTATTACAGCTTCGGGACAGAGAATAGCAAACGGACCACAAATCCTGGCACTGTTGGATGCCCTTAAACTACCTAAGGAAGTCGCTGTGGTTCATGTCAGAGCCCATGGACGAGCTGCAGATGAACACCAGAGAAAAGGGAACACTAAAGCAGACGCCGCTGCAAAGGAAGCAGCACGGATGGGAGGCGACGCAGGCTTTGAAGGAATTGCACAGGAAATCCCAACATGCCTTGAGGATTGTGTGGTGAAATACACCCTGGAGGATGATAAAGCAGCACAAGACAACCTTGCCGTAAAGAACAAAAATGGCTGGTGGGTAGCACCAGGAGGGAAAATCATGATACCACAGCCATTACTGCTGGAAGTGCTCTTGAACCTGCACGCTTCTACACATATGGGAGGAAACGCGATGGGAGACCTGCTGGTGAGTCAAATAATATCACCAGGACTATACTTGGAAGCACACCGAGTAGCAACACAGTGTCCAACATGTCAAAAGGTGAACCCCAAACCACCCTGACCACCAGTTCCAACGGGAGGAAGACAATGGACTTACTACCCTGGCCAGGCATGGCAAATTGACTTCGCTGAACTTCCCAAGGCTGGACGATACCAGTACCTGCTAGTGCTAGTGGACCAGCTAACCGGATGGGTAGAGGCATACCCCACCAGGACCGCCACAACATCTACAGTAGCACGAGTCCTACTACAGGAAGTGATACCACGATTCTTACTACCAGAATCCATTGAATCAGATCAGGGTAGCCACTTCATAGGAAAGGTAGTGCAGGAAGTAGCTAAAGCCCTAAACATTAAGTGGAAGCTCCACACCCCGTGGAGACCCCAGAGCTCAGGACAGGTAGAACGAATGAATAGGACTATAAAAACCATGTTAACTAAAATCTGCACTGAAACACACTTAAAATGGCCCCAAGCCCTACCCCTTGCCTTAACTCGCATTCGCAGCATACCCCGTAGAAGATTAAAATTATCCCCCTTCGAGTTAATGTTTGGGATGCCTCCTAGAGTTCTGCCAGCGGGGTGGAGGGAGCAAATTACTTTTGATGTGGGAAAAACTGAACTTAAAGAACATGTAATTGCCTTGCAGTCTGTATTGTCTTCTCTCCACAGATTCGCTGCACCCTTCCAGAGTCTGCCCCTGGACACTCCTATCCACAACTTCCAGCCAGGAGATCAGGTGTTGGTACAGAAGTGGAAAAAGGACCCTTTGTCTGAGAGGTGGGACGGACCTTATCAAGTTTTACTCACAACACACACGGCTGTAAAACTTGAGAACAGTGACAAATGGACACATTGTTCACGTATTAAAAAGTACACCCCACCTCTCCTCCGGAATCCTGAGACTCCACCTAAGGACGACTGGACTGTTACTCGCCTGGATCCTCTGCGACTCCGACTTAACCATGTTCAGTAACATGTTTGTGTTCCACATTTTAATTGGATATGTCTTTGTATGTAGTATGTATAATTTAACCCCTAGAGGTTTCCAAGCATATGAAAACACTTGGGTATCATTGGCAAGGTTAGCCTTAAATTCATCTATCTTTTGCCTGCCAAATACATATGCTGTAGGTAAAATTATGGAAACATGTTTTCTTGGCATTAGTACAACCCCTTCCACACTGAAAAATTACACACACTTAAAAATTTTTGCCAAAACGGTGACGTATGATGATTTGTATGAAATGGGCCAAATAATGAGCAGCCCATCTGCCAAGATGTTTTCATTTTTGGTTGCAAATGTAACACCAGCTGCCCAGTGTGTCACTTTTGAAAGTGGCACTCAGTATATTCATGATCTTACAAACAAAGAGTTGGTCTGTAATCAGACCACTACTCAGTCATTTGCTTATGCACCCATGCTTCTCCCCCCTGGCTGGTTTTTCCTTTGTGGGCGCACCGCTTATTCATATGTACCAGCTAACAGCTCGGGTGGGCCCTGCACAGTAGGGAGAGTGGCACCCCTTATTGTCCCTGTTCCCCAACATAACACCAAAAGATATAGACGGGGAAACATACCATTGGACCCCTCCTGTAAGTCAGACGTTACACTATTCTCAGAGGGAGAGGCAGACGCCCTCATTTTCTCTCTCATTGGCGTGCCTGGAATGGCAATGCATAATTACCATGCTATAGTCCACCTAGCCTGCACAGTAGCCAAGGCTTTGAACCTAACTTCCTCTATCTTGGCCCATCTTAACCAGGAAATGGGAGAAGTCAGGCAGGGAATGTTATAGAATCGTCTTGCTATTGACTATCTGCTTCTCAGACAGGGACACAGCTGTTCTGAGTTTACTGGCCTTTGTTGTTTTAATATTACTGATAAGAAAACTTCCATTGAAAAGGATTTATACAACTTAAAGGAACTAGTGCATGGGATAAAGCAAACTCAAGGTTTTGATTTTTGGTCATGGTTGCCTACTGTTGATGACTGGATAAAAACTCTCATAAAGGGAGGAATCTATTTTGTATTAATAGTATTAGTTATAGGACTGTGTTTTTGTTGTGTTATCAATTGTATTCCATTGTTATGTCAACAAACCCCACCCAGGAGAGCTAAGCTAGCTCTGCTCCCCGATAGAATGTAGAAGAAATCATCTTTAAAGAGGAAGGAGTTGTTAAGAAAATGATTGTTAGGAAAATGTAACTTAGAATGTTGTAGTATAAAATAACCTCAGACTTATAATCTCACTCCCTGTATATGTACTATTGACCCCTAGTTTAACATGCATTTTAAACTTGCATTCACCCTGTCACAGATGTGCAGGCATCAGTGTCTAAGCACCCCTAAGTGTTTTGAACCTCCTGTTTACCAGACATGTAAATGAAATAAATTAAGACCAACAATGGATGTAATAGCCATTAAGTGTTCCCACCTGTGTAAGTGGATTGAAAGTCCCCCCTCCCTTATCAACACAGGGGTATAAAATATCTACACACATGTATTGAGTTGAGCCAGTTGTTTGGGTGATAACCCCTTCTGACTCCTTATTGCTTGCAATAAATCTTGTTTTTCCAGAAGTCTACTGAGTTATGCCTGTCCTTTGAGGTGTATTGGACTGAACTCCAAAGGAAATAAGCAGTTTTTGCAACAGCTTCCTCTATCCTGCGTTACCCTGAAACTTATATTATGTGACCAAAGACCTTGGCTTTCTCAGGAGCTCACACGCCGGCAGCCCTGCTGATCAACTTCTCCCCATCCCTCCCAGCACTTCCCCCACACTGTGGATCAGCTGTTCCATGGCACGTAGGAGGAGCTGGGAGGAAGGGGGAACAGTGGAGATGGGGGGTGCTTGGGGAAGGTGGGGGGCAGAAAGAGGCAAGGAAAAGGCAGATGGGGTGAGAAAAGGTGGGACAGGGGTGTGGCCTTGGGGGAAGGGGCAGAGTGGGCAGGGCCAGGGTGGAGTGTGGGCGGAAAGAGGCTGGGTGGGGGCTTGGGAGAAGGAGTGAAGTGGTGGGACCTGGGGTGGAAGCGGAGGTTGAGCACCCACCAGGTAGAGAGGAAGTCGGTGCCTGTGCTTAACTGCGTGGTTGGTTAATCAGTTACCTGACTGGCTAACAGTGATTTCAGCAGAGGAAGAATCTACATAGATTCCAGCAAGCAAGCAGAGGGAAGATGTTTTTGACTCAGCAAACTGTATAGATTTGGTGATCAAAGACTCTAACTGAGACTCGGGTGAACTCAACTTAAACTTTTAGGCACTCTCAGTTTCTTCTCACTGTTTCTGTGGGGACTGAACTGTTCAGATTTTATTTTCATTATTTCTGTTAACGTACAACTGTGAAGATAATGCTTGTGGATTATAAAATAGCCATGTTAGTCTGTAAAAATTAAATTACTGTTATTTGTTTCTTTATCATAAGATTTTATAAAGTTGCTACTTAAATTCATTTCTTTGGGGACTTGAATGTGGGGAGGTTGACCCAAAGCAATCCTTGCTGAAAATCCTTAGAGACTGAATTCTGGGTCTTCAGCTACTTTTCTATGGGAGTTGGGTTCTTTTAGGCCAAAGGTGAGACTTCACAGACTGTATCAAAGGGAGCGGACTTCAAGTGGCAGAGGTGGGGTGGCCCTCAGGGTGTCTGTAAAACAGTTCACAAGCTGAGAGGTCTCATTCAGAGGCAGAGGAAGTTTGTTGCAAGCAGCATAGACTGGTTCTTCCAACTCAGAGATGGGGCAAAAGCCAGACCTGTCTGGGCTGTGGATTGAGAGGTTAAGCTTGGGTAAGGAAATATGCGTGTAAGTCTCCGTTATTTTATATCCACTTCTCTAAGTCCTGTGAACCTTTTGGGCAAAATACATCTTGTTTTGTTCTGAAGCTGTATCAGTCTCCCAGAGGCAACGTGTGGGCGGGGTGGCATGTGGGGCCATGTGGCCCTCCAGATTTCTGCCAGGGTTTCCCAGCCCTGCTTGGTCACATGGTGCAGCCAGGTCTCCTCCCTGCACAGCAGCTGCTGGAGCCTGAGCTGCACCCCACAGGGAAAGGCAGCAGCAACAGCTAGGAGCTGCAGGGAGGGGGGACACCGCTTTGTAGGGTGGGGTGGGGTAACAGTGGGGAGGAGAAACTGAGGGTAAGTGGGGGAGGCATGACTTGAGCCGTTACAGGAGCGGACAAAACTTTAAATTATGTGTGCTCCCCTCCCCCGCCCCCAAACTTATGGGTCGTCTCTGCTGTCTCCCTGCGAACATATGGTAACACATAATCCCAGAGGGGAACTTTGGCGGGGCCCAAGATCAGCTGGACCTGCTAAGTAGTATGGTTGGCAGTCAGGGAGGTGTAACCTGGAGACCCAGTCAGAGAGTGATTGGATCACAGCATCCCATCCCAAAAGAGAAGTGGAGGCACTTCAAGACGGGCCTGTGTCTTGACAAGGGTGCACTTGGGGATGGAAGAGGGTCTCTGTGGGAGTCACCTACCCAGGGACTGTGGGAAAAGCCATTCATCCCAGTAGGTCTCATAAACTTTAAGGCCAGAAAGGATCATCGTGATCATCTAGTCAGACTTCCTGGACTTTGCAGGCCACAAAATCTCACCAACCTACACCAGTAATAGACCCATACCTTTGGGTGGGGTTCATAGTGCAGAGACAGAAGAAACAGGTGGAAAAGCTTCATCAAACTGGACACCATGAGCCAAGTGCATCCATGGTTTAAATCCAAGGATGCACTTAGGCCTGTGTATGTGGTAAGCAATGAAAGCCCTACAAAGTGTTGATGGCAGAAATGAATTTGTTCCCTTTGAAATTCTTGAGCTTATCAAAATCAGGAAAATTTAGTAATTGTTCAGCTCTCTTTGCTGTGTCCCACAACCAAATATATATTTATACTTACATCTATTAGGAAAAGCAACTTCTCGCCTTCTGCTTTTGGTGTGCCTTTGCCATATTTCAGTAACTCTTCAGTTGCTTTTTGGAGCTGAATGTTTATTTGCTCTTCTAAAATGGGCAAAGATTTCTACGAGACAAAAAACCCAACAACAATACTTGTACAGTTTGGACAACTCCATTATTTGAAAGAAATAGAACATTTCAGAGTGTGACATGGAGATTTATGAATCTTGCACTGCCCTTAAATGTTCAGGTATGCTCTGTAGTATAAACCAACACTGTTCATACTGAGAAAAGAATGGGTAAGGTTTAAAGAGTGTAGCTCTTTGGTGCTTCTCTTACATTAAAAAAACCGTGTTGCTTTGCTGGTCTAGTACAGCATCCTATTTAGAGAACCAGTGCATCTTAGCAACCTTTTCATTGTTATTGTACAGTTGTTTATAAAAAGCAAACATAGTATCTAAAATATTTCATATTTACTCTATAAATTATTCAGGCTTCCAAAAGTTGACAATGATGATAAATGTTCGCTCCAGTTAGCACTATTCATCCATAAATCTCAAAGCGCTTTACAAAGGAAAGCAAGAATCTGAATCCCTACTTTAAAGACAGGAACACTGAATCATGGAGAGATTAAGTGATTTGCCCACGGTTAAATAGTAGGTCAGTAGCAAAGCTGAAACTAGACTACTGGTCTGCATAAAATTTTTCAGATGAATAATTTATTCACTTAAAAATGAAGTTTCAGTCGATCCAATAGTTTCAACTGGGGAAGAGCTGGACTTTTCCAATTTACTGACAAATTCCAAACACTGGAACCAAAACAAGTAATTCCCTTGATGTGGCAGCTGAACTGAAAAATCAATTATCTGTCCAGCTCTGCACCTGACTGCCAAGCAAAGCTCAGTATAGTGGATCTTGTACTTCCAGATTGCCATCAGGCAGGGTAATTAAAGATTCTTCATAGAAAGAATTACTACAGGTCCAGTCCTTCAAAACTGCAGGATTAGGTCCTAGTTCTTTTCAATGGTTCCTGAGGCAAACAACCTGATGTAAAGTGTTTCTTTGTTAGCTTACATTAATGTGTTCCACAAGCTCAGTTGTAAGTTTCTCTGCCAACATAGGGATAGTAGCCTTGTTTTCCTCCAGAAGAACTCTGAAACAGAATAAAGAATATAAATATAGACGACTCACATTTGCTGAACAAGAGAGCAGTGCCTTCCCTAGTTCTGCAACCCAAAGCAGGCAAACCCAGTTTCTACTGATCAAGCAGGGGAATGCTCATGAAGGTGCAGCCATAGCCTCACTACATCCAGCCAAATCTTCTTTTGTGCAAGATTAGATTTGAAATTAGCTGTTTGCTGAACAGACTGGGAGCAGAAAAAGGTTCAGAACAAAAAATTCAGCTAAAGATCATGAGATAAGAATATCCACATTTACTTCTGTATTATCAAAACTTGTGTACTGCTATATATGGTAGGGATACCGATTCAGAATTACTTTCAGGTTAAAAAACTCTCTTTATGCGTGAAATGACATAGACCATATCTGTCCTGTGAGTTTCTCCATACTTTCCAGTGGACAGAATGATATGCATTAATGCCTGAGCCAGTAAAACACTTTAAAGCAAGTGCTTAACTTGACTCCTTTGGGAGTACTTCAGAGTTTAATGGTCGGCATGTTTTAAAAAAATTTTTTGGATCAGGGCTTAAATCAAACTTGAATCTGAAAAGAAGTTGAGTTTAAGTCAAGAAGTTATTTGACATTTAAATTCTTACTTGCATTTCGGAAAATACTATCACACAGACAATGCAAACAAACAAACATAACCCCAATCCCAAACTAAATTTGAGAACAATTCTCATTGTGGGCCTAATCCAAATCCAATGGGAGTCAGCAGGAATCTTTCCATTGACCTCAGTGGACTTTGGATCAGGCCCTTTAACTATCTGAAAACTACCTAAAATGTTCATGCTGCTCAAAAAATGCTCTCTCCTTCTGGATTGCAGAGGCCAGGGTGAGCTTGTCATGAATGTCTTTCTGCCCACGACATTTAACAATCATATAACCCTTCCTTAGGTGGATGACAAGGTTTTGTACGATTTCAACAACCGACGACTCAGTTCCTCTGTCCACCAAATCTGGTTTTGTCAGGATCCCTGGGAATTAATATGATGAGAAGATTAGACAAGCACAGAAATTAATGATGGGAAAGATCTATTGTGGATATCTAGTCACCCAATGCAGCACTGTTCCTGACAGTATATGCTAACGTGACTTTCCAGTGGTGCTGTATGGTTTCCTTCCCATCAACCTCTTTCTCTCTCTCCGTCCCCACACCTTTCTCTGGAACACCTCAGGAATATCTAATTAATAATAGCGCGTTCACAATATTAACTTTTAATCTTTTTAGTGTTCATGATATTTATATATCTGTAGTCTAAAGCTCATCATCATTTATATCAATCAATATCATCATATTTAAATATTTATATCATAATATCAATGGCAGCAGGCCCCCAAATTGAGCTATCCCTTTAGATACTGGTTCCCTTTCACTGATGTGCAAAATTTATGTTATTTCATACTGGTGATTTTTTCCTCAGAGCAGGTAACTCTTTGCAGAGATCGGGCAGAGTGGGAAGAATATTAGAACTCTATGACCTACCTCCTCCCATATCTATTTTTAAAAGTATGTCTCACCTAGAGTTCTCTCTCCATCAGGGTCTACCTCTTGAGCCATTTTCAGTGCCTCTGTTGTTGCAATATCCACATTGCTTGGCACTACTACCAGATTGATAGTCTCTTGCTTATCAATAAATTTTTTAATTAGCTTTTTGATCTGTAATAAAAGATGGTAAGAAAGAAATGCAGTAAAATTTGATGTGACAAATGCCATTGGATGCCAGGCTCCTTGTCATCTGACCAGGTGGAATGTCATACACACGATGGATAGAATCATACAATAGAAACGAACGCGCAAATTTCAGCAGCAGAATTCAGCCTGATTACCTAAATGTAATCCAGAAGAGATACATGCCCCTGAACAGACTGCTATTATATTGGACTTGGGAAATGGTCATAAAAATTTACTAGGCCAGGTACACAATCTATTTGATGATGAATATGCTAATGATATTTTACTTGCATTAGAGACAACCAAATTCTATTGTCTACATGCACAGCTAAGAAAAAAAATCTAGTTGGATTATATTGACACATCAAGATCAGATAAAATGTAGAACTAAATACATCCATCTCAAAGTGTACCTATCAAAAGAAAGCAAAATGTCCTTGCCTTTCAGGGAGAGATTTGTAAAAAGTAAATAAAACTGACATGAAATTTGACTGTTTTCCCCTTATGTTTGAATTCCAACAATCAGAGTTTCTCATGGTTTTGTGTTGTATTGCCTAAGGTTCACACAGCTCTACTTCTATTGAATTCATGTAACTATTATCCTGTGTGAGTTTCCATAAATATATTTCCCTTCAACACCATTTTCTGTCATATTCAAAGAGTAAGATGCTTTATCTCCCTTGTTTTGCATCTGGAGAATGTGGGTCATTCAGGACAATTGACATGTGCAGCTGGTGTCACACCAATCATTTCACTGTGGTTACAATAAATCTAAGTCCACCCAAGATCTGCCTTGCCCCTTCCCGCAGCCCCCATTGGACCGGCACAACGAACCGTGGCCAGTGGGAGCTGCCGTCAGCGAACCAGCAAGTACACAAAATGGCAGGGCCCACTAAGAGTGCTAACCCTGTGGTCCCGCGTGCCAAGGCTGCTGATCCCTGATATACACCATGGTCCTCAGTTGTAGAATAATACACTAGACAGAGATTTCTTTAATTATGAGCCTTTCTTTTGCTGAATTTTGTCTGTAGGGCTGAGCAGCATGTGTTTCATTCTAAGTGACCATTACTCTTATTTTCAGCAATTCCTCCACCAATAACTGTTCTGTTGGTTGGCTATAACATCTTTAATTCTGGTTGTGAGGCAAGTTAACTGTATAGAATACTATTGTCTAGACCAGTGCTGGGCAACCTGCAGCCCATCAAGGTTATCTGCTGGCGGGCAGCAAGACAGTTTGTTTACATTGATTATCCACAACTCCCAGGGGCCACAGTTTACCATTCCTGTCCAATGGGAGCTGTGGGAAGCAGTGGCCAGCACATCCTATGGCCCATGTCACTTTCTGCAGCTCTCATTGGCCATGAGTCGCAGCCACTGGGACCTGCGGGCGGCCCTACTTGTGGATGCTCAATGTAAACAAACTGTCTTGTGGCCAGCCTTTGATTATCCTGATGGGCTGCGTGTGACCTGCGGGCCACAGGTTGCCCACCACTGGTCTAGATCCTCCAGCAAAACCTTCTCTTTAAGACAATTTGTGAACTAGATCTCTACTAATGTAACTTACCTGTTTCCGAGCTCAGAACATGTATGTGCATTACCTGTTCTCCAATGTCTTGTGGCTGATTCCCCACAGCTACCCTAGCAATCCCTGGAAGATCAATCAGTGTCAGATCGGGAACATTTGGGGAGCTAATTTCAAGGGAAATTAATTCCTGGCTAATGCCCACTCCTTCACCAGCGATTGCATCCTGGGCTACAAAGGAGGAAAGGGAAAGACAAGAAAAGCAAATTTTAGAAACTCCTCATGGGAATTTCAGATTAGAACATATCAGAACCGGAAAGTTCCTGTTACCCCCTGGGATTTTTTTTTTTTTTAAGCAAGACATTTTGGGACCCAATCCTGCCCACCTAAAATCCCATGGAAATCAATAGGGCATGATTGGACTCCTCTTCAGGATTTAAGCCTTAATAAAAATTAAAGAAAATACTGTCTATGAATTAAACTTTCAGAAATCTCAATGTACAAAAATCAAATACATGGAGATGTATTTATAAAAATAATAATATAGTGATACAATATAATACTTAGTATTTACACAATTGGTTCCTCATCTCCAAAATGCTGGACATGCATTAGTTAATCCTTGACAATCTTGCAAGGTAGCAAAGGATTATTATACACACTCTATACATGGATGAAGTGAGGCACAGAGATTAAGTGACTTGTCGAAGGTCATATAGCAAATCAGTGGCAGAGCAATGAACAGAATGGAAGGATACTGAGTGCCAGTACTCTACTTTAACCATCAGACCACACTGTCTAAATCAAACATCACCTCACAGAAGTGTGTAAGTACATATGACTGATCTGTTAATTCAAAATAACATCATTTTTATAGCTGTGTATTGCTGCTATTGCTTGATATCAAAGTAAATAATTTCTCATAAGAAACCTTCAGACGCATGATTAGCTTATTTGACTTTTATGTCACTTACTTCCCTACCGTACCAGGTTTTTTTAAAAATTATTTCTTGAAAACCTCAGAGAATATATATATATATATATATATATATATATATATAAAAAACCAAAAAATGTTGTGATCAATAACAATGTAGCTAACTACACAAGCTAAGCCAAGGACAATCAAACCTCAAACTTCAGGGCATAAGCTAATAGCCCTTGGTGCAGGAGAGTTGTTTTCTCCCATTATGTGGAACACTACGACTAGCTAGAGTCATGTGAGAACCTTACATGTTTCTTTTTGTCTTCCCCTAGAATACTAGGTATTCGTCAAAGCCAAGTGCAGGATGATGACTTAGGATACATTTACAATACTCACTGAATTGGCGGGTAGTGATGGATTTATCGTGTCTAGTGTAGACACGATAAATCGATCCCCGAGTGCTCTCCCCATTGACTCTGGAACTCCACCTCCACAAGAGGCAGAAGTGGAGTTGATGGGGGAGCATCAGTGGTTGACTCCCCACCATGAGGATGCCCAGGTAAGTCGACGTAAGATATGTCGACTTCAGCTACACTATTCGCAAAGGTGAGGTTGCATATCTTAGGTTGACCCCACCACCTTCCCCAGTGTAAACAATGGCCTGAGCTGGTCTGAAAACTCCTGGAGCAAATCACTTGTGATGTAAAAACACCATGAAGTTCAGCTGAGTTATGCCAGTTTATTCCAGCTGTGAATGTGGTCCCCTGTGTTCTTGGCATTCTCAGCACTGATGATCAAGGTGTTAATTTGGGAAATGTTATGCTGCCTAACAGAAGGGAATAGATGATGAAAAGCAGGATCTGATTAATTAAATCAGAATGCAATAAATAGCACTTACCTTTTCTTATTTCTTTATCCACCACTGAGGGATGGTGGAGTTCTTCATCTATATCCCGGTAACTAATTTTCCCTCTCCATTCCTGCTGAGGAGCCAGTTTTTTCAGTCTGAGCACTAAGGGACATCTGGTAACAATACCTGCAGTTGTCCATGAAGAGAGTGAATTCTGTTAACGATCATCCTTGTTACTTTGAATGGGAACAGAGCACATCACAGAATGTAGCTTTTCCCACAGTATGCAGAAGAATGGTCAAAGCGTTTCAGTGGGTTCACACACTGTGGAATATCTGAGAGTTGGGAAAACGTGCTGGGTTTTGATAGGGCAGTGAGGAAAACTATCATTCCATTTGTATGCAGCACTGTGCAGTGGCCATATTTTAAAAATGTGTTCTGTTTTGAAAGATTTCACATTTGTTTGAAAGCTATTTCATATAGTTAAAATGGGTAATGGAAACCAGTAATATATATCTGAAGAGAGGGGAAACTGTAAAGGTGTGTGAATGCTAGATGTTTTATACACTTAAAACAGCTGTTCAATATCGTCTCCCTACTACAGAATTGTACCCTGATCCAGTTCTATAGTTAGGGTGACCAGATATCCCAATTTTATAGGGACAGTCCCAATTTGGGGGACTTTTTCTTATATAGACTCCTATTACCCCCTACCCACTGTCCCAATATTTCACACTTGACCTCCGGTCACCCTATCTATAGTAGGGAGATAATTTTGTATTGAATAGGCTTGTTTAAATATTCTGTAGATGTATTAATTTCTATAGATTTTTAAGAGTAATTTCTATAGAACCCTCTTAGGAGTGGTAGTGACAATGTAGGATTCAGGCCTGTATTTTCACCTAAGAGAGTATTTTGGGTTTTGTTTGCCTGTTTGATTTTTTGATACACATACATTCTTACTAATATGTGTGAATGAAAGAATCCTTACTAGTATGTGTAAACAAAGGACAAAGACACTGTGTATGTTGCGTCTGCCTAGCTAGATGGGTTTGTTAGTATAATGGGAGCCCATAAGAGCAGTGAAAGTGTTACTGGGCATGGTGGGAGTATAATATATGAGCATACACTTGAAGACTCATGCAACTCTTACCTCAAAGCAAGGTCAAGCAACCAGTTGAGAGGGGCAAGGGCTGATTGCGGGGAAGATAAAACATTAAAAGACTGGAGAAATGCCTGCCCTTGACCTTAGCACATCCTCACTCCTTACCCCTCCCTTGCGGTACAAAAGAGGTTGGACAAGATTCCAGACCCACAACCCCCGCCCCCACAGAACATGACCATAAATTGCTTGCTGGAAACTAACCACAATAAACATAAGACCAGAAGTCCAAAGTGCATAAGCCTGCACTTTGGACTTCTGGTCTTCTGTTTTCAGTCTGTGTGACAAGAACCAGAGTAGAGGGTGAAGGGAAAGCCCTCTAACAAACCCAGTTTAATTTTAGTGGATTTTAAGGCCAGAAAGGACCATTATGACCATTAGTCTGATCTCCTATATAACACAAGCCATAAAATTGCACCCCATGACTCCTGCATCAGGCCAATATCTTCCTGTCATGCTAGTGCATATCTTTTAGAAAAAACATCCAGTCTTGATTTTAATTTTCATAGAACCCTATTGGTTTCATCTCTATTAATTTCCATATCACGTTCCCTTCGGGAATAGCAGTCAAACTTGACAGATACAAAAAAGGAGAAAACTTCTGCTCTGGCCTACCTCACACCCAGAAGGTGTGAAGGTGAAGCAAGGACGTGGAAGAGTGCCTTGGAAGTACTGTGGTTTACCTGCCTTGTCCCTGGAAATTCTTCTGTTGTTAGAGCCAAGTGGCTCAGAATAATAACACCTCTGGCCTAGGTTTAACATGGTGTCTTTCGTAAATACCTGGAACACAATGCATGTGTCTCCCATTTAGACCCTAGCTTCAACGTATGCTGTCAGAAGGTCTTTTGAATGCCCAAGCGACTGCCTCTGATTGGGTCATGAGAGTTACATGCAGGTGTCCTCCTATGCCAGCACAGGGGTCTCTGGAACAAAGGCTGCTATTATCTGGCTATTATCTAGCTAAGGAGCAGTTGATTCCCTTTCAGAGATTTCACTCCACACAATTACCTCTCCTGAATATAAATGTAAAGTCAACCTCGAAACAAAACATTTCGATGTTATTGAATCTAAATGTTTCAACTGACCCAAAATAATGTTTCCAAAAGCTGTTTCACAGTTAAGTCTGAAATATGAGGGGTTTTTTTCCAATATGGAATAAAAGAATATTTCAAAATAGTGGAATTTCCCACAAAAGGAATATTCCAGTTCCTGCAGAATTCTCATTATATCAGTGTTTTCTGTATGATGGGATTGGGAAAGTAAAAATTATTTTGCGTTATGTCAGGGATGAACCTTCACCCAATTTTCAGTGCCCCCAAACTGACATGAATTACAGAATATCAGATAGAAACACACCACTGCAACTCAGTGAAGATGAAATGCTGAGAGGTAAATTCTTACCACTGCCTCTAGGAAGAGCGACTCCAGACAGGGCTTCTAAAACCGAGCTTTTTCCAGAACTCTGGTCTCCAATCACTGCAATAGCTGGCAAAGCCAGGTCCTTTTCTACTCCGAGTGCTCTCAGGGAGTCAATGAGATCAATACAGGGACGGATTTTTTCCTCATATTGGTTGTACAAAGTGTGTTCTGCGTTCTGTAAGAATAACGTTGCATTTCATTTGAGTTTGTTTCACAGAATCAGGCAAAGTTAAATATTTCTGTGCCATAAATCATGTACATTATCAGCAAACTGTACTTCACACCACCATACCACTAGCTTTGTCCTGTGAGCAACAAGCCTTCTGTAGTATTCTTGATGAAGTAAACACATTTCTGAAAATTCAGCAAAATTTAGCTAATTTGCACCAATGGCTGAAATATCCATTGCAAATGACTGAATTTTATAAATTAGCAAGTAAGTGAATACACAATAAGAAAAGCAAGAACAACCCACCATGAAATGTCCTTTGTTCAGTTATTTTTGGTAGCTGCAGTTCTTTCTTTTATTTATTTATAATGCATCATAATGTGGTAGTTCATGTATTTCAGTATATATAGTAAAATAATGAAGATCTTAGTAGTAAGACACCTGATTACATTATCCCTATTAAATTGCTGCTGTATGCTCTGGAGAAATACACAATTTATATGTGAGTCAGAGTGTGCAGAGAGAAGTGAGGTGGTTCTGCTGTAATTTCATAATGGGCTAAGGCTGGTCAATATCTTTTAGATTATTATGTTGATCCTTCCCATGTCTCCTCCCTTCTAGGGCAGATATTGTGCCCAGCAAGGAAAGAGTGAATACACTCGATTTTTTTTAAAAAGGTGATTACTTGATGCCACTTGTTTCATGTACCACCTGCTGTGTAGTAACACATGAGGACTCCACTTTTATTAAACAAAACTGGCTGTTTATTAGAGCAGTTATTTACAGTGCTGTCCAACTACATCTTAGCATCCCTGACTGTGCATACAGACTGACTTCCTGCTGCCTCCTCCAAATTCTTCCCTCAGGCAACCTCCGTCCAGGTTGCTGCACTTAAGGTAGCCACATCAATTTGAGAAAGCTAGTATTTTATGATTTAACAAGTCAGGCAGCTTCCTATCTTAATCTAAAATTTGGTATCTGTGTATGGAGATAAAAAGCTAAATTCTTATCGTCCACCCTGAATTACGAACACTATTTCAGGTCATAGATATACTGAAACAAAATATAGAATAGTTATCTTTAGTGATACGTAAGACAATACTTATCACCATCTGGAAAATATTTTTGCACCCCCTGATCATAACTGCAATGCTTATTATCTAAAAATATTATGTAACTGCTTTAATAACTTTAATATAAACTTTTCAAATGTGTATTCTGATTTTCTCAGGGTTAAAGATAGAATATTAAGTAAGAGTCTTGGTATTTCTATCAATTTCTATTGAAAGCAACAGAGCCTCATGTAAAAAAAACAAACCCACAAATCCCATAAAATTTGTTTAAAGTTTCTTATTGTGAATATTCATTCAGATATACATTCTAGCAGGGGAAAGTTGGAGTTAAGCTGTGGCCCTTCCATTTTCAATGCCTACATTTTTTTGACACCTGTAAATGAAATGCAGGGGCAAATCTTATTAATGGCACGACGAAGCACCTGGCCCCCAATCCGGGAAACATTTATGCATGTGATTTACAAAGTACAGTATGAGTCAAAGGGATTTACTCATGCACATGAAGTTAAACGTGTCTGTAAGTGTTTGCAGGTCTGGTGCCCAGACTTGCACACACAATCACACACAGAGACACAAATAACTGTTTTGATCTGTGTCTGGAGACTGTGTATGTAGAAGTGAACCCAGACCACTGAAAATTCAGCCCTGACAGCAGCTGAACATTACTCTCAGAGGAGTCAGTTTTCACTCAGATGCCAAATATGTGACTTGCCTTATTCTGTTGCTTTTGGAAAGGATAGATTCCCCCTTGCTGTTTCATCTTTTCTTGATGATATTTCTCAGACTCCGCCCACTGATTTGCTGCTATGTGTCTCTGAATCATCTCATTCCACTGCGGAGGTGTATTCTGCATGTTAGACTGTGGCACTGCAGTAGCTCCTTTTGACTCTGTTGGTTGCCATGTTGTTAATGCTTCTTTGGACTGTGTTGGGAGAAATCCTGGAAAAAGTGCGTTAGTCTGGGCCGGAAAATATCCTGGACAAGCTCCTTTCGACTGGGCTGGGTCTGATCCTGTAAACGGCACATTTGACTGGATTGAGAGCAATCCTGTAAAACTTGTGTTGGTCTGTGCCGGTGCGGGTGATGTTACAAACGTGTCTTCTGACTCTGGTGGGAGGGGTACTACAAAACCGTCTTCTGAGTGAACTGGGAACGATCCCGCAAAAACTGCTTTAGGCTGTGTTGACAGTGATGCTGCAAAAGCTGCATTTGACTGCATGGGGGGTGTTCCTCCAAGGAATACTTGTGATTCTTTGGCCATCAAGTAAGTTTTAGGCCCAGAGCGTGCCGGCATCTTACGCAGTGATGGTTTATACATTACCTGCCTGCTTCCTTGCTTGCCAGATGAAGATGCCCAGTAGCTCTGGGACTTGTTCTTTAACTGTCTGTCACTGAAAAGCAAATGTCTGGTCCAGCGACTCTTCTTTATTGGTCTGAAAGTGATTCGTGGGCTTGAGTGGAGTCAGCTCTGCAATAGTAATAAATATGGACAATGTCAACACCATATTGTTATTGGTTGGGCCAGATCTCTGCTAGAACCAGCTGATATAGTTCTTTTCAAACCAACAAATCTGTGTTCAGGGCTGGTGCAACCACTAGGCAAACTAGGTGACTGCCTGGGGTGCCAAAATTTGGGGACGCCAAAAAGCGGTGCCCTGCCCAGGGGGCTGGTTCCGGCCTCTCCGCCCTCTGCCCAGGGTACCAAGGAGCCCCTGCTGCACCAGGGCTTCTCAGGCTGCCGGCGCGGCTGGCTCCAGCACTGATCTCTCTCTCGGCCCCACCTTCCACCCTGGGCGCCCCTGCCCCACATGTCCCCTGGGCCATTTAAAAGTGCTCGTGGGGCCCAGTCATCACCGGCAGCATTGCGGAGCTGAGCCGTTTCCTCCCTGCTCACTCCATGTGGCTGCCGGGTGGGTCTGTGTCCTGCCCCCAGCACCCCTGTGGTCAATGGGAAGCTGCAGGGGCTGTGCCTGGTGATAGCAGCACATGGAGACTCCCAGCCTACCCTGCCTAGGAACCCCAGGTAAGTGCCGTACCCTCCACCTCCTCCCAGAGCCTGCACCCCCCCCCTTTGGCCCCCAAACTCCCTCTCAGAGCCTGCACCCCTCCCTCCACACCT
>ML677385.1:1043045-1070570 GCA_007922305.1 Dermatemys mawii | reverse complement strand
TGGCCCCCAAACTCCCTCTCAGAGCCTGCACCCCTCCCTCCACACCTTCTCAGCCTCCAAACTCCCACCCAGAGCCTGCACCCCTCCTTCCTTCCCAGAGCCTGCACCCCTCCTGCCCCCAACTCCCTCCCAGAGCCTGCATCCCTCCCTCTGCACCCCCGCAGCCCCCAAACTCCCTCTTGGAGTCTGCACCCCTCCCTCTTCCCCCAAACACCCTCCCATAACCTGCACCCCTCATCTCTTCCTATATCCCCATCCCCTGCCCTAGCTTGGAGCCTGAACCCAGCACCCAAACTCCCTCCCAGAGCCTGCACCCCAATCCCCTGCCTTGTCCAGGACCTGAACCCCAGACCTCCTCCCTCCACCCAAACTCCCTCCCGGAGCCTTAGGTGGGGGGTGCAGAGTTTTTTGTGGGGGTGGGTTCTGGGCACCACCAAAATTTCTACAAACTTGCCACCCCTGCACATGGGGGCTGTGCACCCTCCAGGAAAACTGGGAAGGGGGAAACCTGGTCTGGGAAGCAGCCCCTGGGCACGGCTGGCCCCTGGGGTCTATAAAGGCTTGTTAAAATTTGCCCCTCAATAAACCAATGTGCAAAGCAGGGGGAAGGGGCGCAGGGTAAAAGTTTCGCCTAGGGCGCAAAATATCCTTGCACCGGCCCTGTCTGTGTTGGTTGGTACCAGCCAAGGTTCTGACCCCTTATTTGTACTGCATCACTGTACTGAGTTGCTCCAAAAAATGCCAATTACTTTTAATGGGAGATTTTGAAACATTTTAATGTTTTCCCCAATTTCCCTCAAAAATGCCTTTTTAACAATGATCAGCTCTCAAAAAAATGATTTTCAACTATTTTTCTTTTTCATTTAAAAAAATCAGAACATTTTGACCAAAGTTTAAAAAAATTGGTTCCCCCCACCCCATTATAGTTGAAAAAACATTTTTTTTCATCAATGGAATGTTTTGATAGAAAAAAATGTGAGCAGCACTATCAGTGTGAGAGGGAGTACCACCCACGAGTGTCCTATTTAAGGCCCAGATCCTGCAAATACTCCCTCCACACTTAAATGTACTTGTGTGAGTTGGGAGTTTAGCACGTGTGTGTCTACAGGTAAGGAGCACAAACCAACACTCCGCTCTCCAGCCATTCTTTTGTGAAACGTTTCCATGAGCCTGTGGGTTCAGAAAAATGACACTTCATTTTTCAAAAAGGCAAATCCGGCCAACTGATGCCTGGCTCTTTAAAAGTGGGCCACTCCCTTTGCTTAAAAGTGGCCTGTAAAAGAAGAAAAACGGGGTTGCAACCTTTTTGCTGCATTATATTGTGAAAAGGAGAATTTTAAGTTTTACTCTTTTTTTCTTTTCCTGTTTAATTTTAAGGAAGTAAAAATTCAGGTCTTGTCCGCCCTCTTTTTCCTGGAAGAACGTCTGGAGAAATAGGAGGTTTATGATCTCACCATTATTAGACTGATTGAGAGAGGCAGTGATTTTTTTTTTCTTTACTGCAGTTGGTTCAAAAATGGAGGGGGCATTTGTTTTATTAAAAACCTACTTAATTTAGATGCTTGAAAAAAGAGTAAGAAGACAAATTCTTCAGTGGAAGTATCATAACCCTCATCCCTTTAATTAATGGCTGATCCAGACTTCCGGGTCTTCCAATATAAGCCTATAGCAAAACGGGGAAGATTAGACTTGACATTAGTTACAGTTTTAATGCATAAAAGGGGTAGCAGGACAAACAAAACAGCAGACTTTTTTTTAAAAAAAAAAAACCCCACAACCATTTAGGGTTTCTTTATACTTCATAAACAAGAAAAAATGGTACATCTCCAATTTTATTTTCAAAGTCAACTTAAATCAGCACCTTTGCAGGCCTTCAGTCCTGGCCCTGAGGCAGCTAAGCTAGACTGGGTAGCAATCAGTCCCAAAATGCTCCTGAAAACACCTATTAATCTGTGGAGATATCTCATCCAAGGAGAAATACGTGGCTGAAACCAGGACAACATTTGGAAATAAAAAAAATAAACAAAAAATATAGAGGATTTTTTTAAAAATGTCATTTTTTAACTAGCTATAGAGCTGGCTGAATTTTTTTCAAATTTTGTGGAAAAAAAGATATTTTTCAAAAGTATTCCACAATTCTCTCCTCCTTCTCTCCCTCCCCTTTGTTGTTGTTCACAGGACTGCTGCTAGCAAAGTCACACATATTATTCCCTTCCAGAGCAACCTGTAACCCCATTCAGCAATATAATGCTGGATTATTTTTTTCCTTTGCCTTTGTGTATTTATATTCCAATGTGTCATTAATCCATTCCTAAATATACATTAAATTGTATCAGTTGATTTTATTGTTAATAATGAAAATTAATGATTAATTTGCACAATTCTTTTAATATATGAACCTGATTCGAATCCTGCTCACTTTTCCATACCTGTCTTGGAGCTGTGGTGCTAAAATAAATAGCCAAAAAGTACTTTAGTCACTAAGTCAAGCAGCTATTGACACTAAATGCACGGGGGGGCCAACTGTTTAGTAAGAAGGTGCCATTTTCACATACCGCCTTTCCCAAACATAATTTTAATCCAACTTTTAGACTTTAAGGTCAGAAGGGACCATTATGATCATCTAGTCTGACCTCCTGCACAATGTAGGCCACAGAATTTTACCCTGCCCCCCACAATTCCTGCAGTATACCTCTCACCTGTATCTGAACTACTGACGTCCTCAAATCTTGGTTTAAGGACTTCAAAGCACAGAGAAACCTCCAGCAAGTGACCCATGTTCATCTGAAAAGTGGCACAGACGTCTGCCTGCTATATTGTTGTGATTGCCTCAGAATTATTGGCTCTAAACCCCATCCTCTTTGATATATTTTAATTCCATACAGCCTCCCACAGGAATGAAAGTCTGAGCAGACACAGTGCTCACAGCACTGAAAACAATTAGATGATTATCCAGGCTATTAGACTGAATTCCCGTAACAACTCCAGCCTTCTCAACATACAAACCCCTAAAAATGCATCATATTTCAGCAATTTAAAACTTTGGCTCCCAAATACATCCTCAAAAGAGGAAACAATCGTATTTATTCTTAACCTGTATCCATATGCTGGTAGAGATACTGATAATTTTATAGGGAGAAAGTCTGTGCCCAAAAACTCATTTATTCTTCTCCCTTATTTCAGATATCCTTACAGTGTCTACCAGCCTGCCCACAGTTAGTTATGAAAAGAGATGGATTAAAGATACACACAAACTTTTAAATAGTTACTGAAAAGAGAAGGAGAAAAATTCCTACCTGCCTTGTACTCAGCCCAACAGCAAACTACTATCCAATACAGAATTCTATATCACCAGCTCCACCCAAGATACCAGACAGAAAACAAGAGAAATGAAACCAACTCAAAAGTGTTCAGTTTCTTTTACCACTGTCTCCACTCACATGCTCAGATGAAATCAAGGGAAATGAAACTAACCGGAAAGCATTTCCTTTGCGTCATCGTAAATTGACTTCACAGTGGAATGCATCAACTTTCTCTCCTACGCCTTATGTCAGGCTGTGAGATCATTCAACAGACAAGTGATTCAAGTTTCCAGAATCAGTGTTGCATTTACTCTCACATGTTGTATTCATATATGGTTATTGCAACTTATATTTATAGAAGATTGCATTAAAAAATCAATAACTACAAGGTGGCAGGGTCTAGTGCAGGGGATCAAAAACTTTACAGTTGTATGTACTGTCTCTAAGTCTCGCCAACCCTAAGAATTCAAAAATAATGAATCAAGTCCCCAAAAATCAAAGGATATGCTTAAAAATATTGAGATTTTAAAAAATAATAGAGGTTGGGTCTTTTTTTTTTTCCTTTGGGGTTTTTGAGCCTTTAGATTTTATGGATACAAGCTTTTCTTTGCAACCATAAGGAATAGAAACCAGCTTTAAAATGAATCCTAGGCACCTGACTCCAGGACCTGGGGCTCTGAGAACAACAACAAATATCATGGCGGCTCATGGTATAAAAGTCTCTTACTTTGTAAATGTTGTAGTAAGGCTAAGACATGGACAACAACCCAGAGCAAAATGAATCCACACCCAAGATCAATTTCTGATCCATTCTAACAATCAGTTTTAGTGCCCTTGCCTCCACACATTCAAAAATCAGTTTCCTCAACAATCCCTGTCAATCTCCCCAAACACACAAACTCAAGCCTACTCCCCCAATCCATTGTCTCTTCAGCCTCCAGATTCTTTTGTCCTGTTGCTTCACTCTTGTGACAGTCTGAACCTCTATGTTCACCCTTTTTACAGGGCTATGATAAATTCTGTACAAAGTATGCCTTGTGAAGTAGCATTTGAAAACTCATAATTTGCTGACCATTATTGTCCTGGTAAAATGTGTAGGGCAACATTGTATGTAATGTTATGAGAGTCTACTGTATGATATTACAGAGACGTGTTCCAAATTGGCAAAAATAGTCACAAACCAGGTATTGTCAAAATCATATGGACTATCATGTGTATAAGTGGCCAATCTTTGGAAGGCAAAAGGGTGTGTATGCGAAATCTACATCCTGGCAAAGAAACAGCTGGAGGTTCCTGGCCCCCACAGACTTTCTGTCTCCTGAACCTCAGCTGGAAATTATTTTCAAAGAAAAAGGGAATTATAAGTAAGGAGAACCGATGCCCCAAAATAGTCCTCCCTTTCTGTCTGCCCATGGCATCAACATCACCTGAAGGACAAGGAAAATAACACTGAACAGCCAGAGGCAGGGCCAGATTTACCCCTTTAACTCCTCTAGGCACAATATCTTCAGTGCCTCTTCTGCCGAAAGCCGACCTTCATATTTTCTGTAAAAAATGAAACTTTTAACACACTTTTAACTTTTAGGCCCCTTTAGAATGCTGGTGCCCCTAAGTATGTGCCTACTGTGCCTAATTGGAAATTCAGCCCAGGCCACAGAGGTCCTGGTTAAAAAAAAAATCCAGCCAGCAAGACTGCTGAAGCACATGGTGAGAGAGAGAGACCCTTGTTTTGAATTCATTTAGCTTGTTAAGTTAGATATTAATTGCATTTTGCCTTTATTTTCCTGTAACCAAATCTGACTTTTATGCCTCACTACTTGTAATCACTTAAAAATCTCATTTGATGTAGTTGAACTTGTTGCATCATTTTATCTAAACCAGTATCTTTGGATTGATGTGTTTGGGAAATCCATTTGAAAATATAGGAATTGCACATATCATTTTCTATGAATGAAATGACAGACTTTATATGAGCTTCTATTGTCCAGGAGGGTGCTGGGCAGTACAAGATGCACATTTCTGGGGGCAAGTCTGGGAATGGGAATTTGCAGGTGTTGCTCTGCCGTGTAATTCATGAGTGGCTGGCTATAGCACTCACACAGTATAGCTGGGCGTGTCTTACATGCTGCAAATTGTGTGTGTTTGGGCAGATCAGAAGTGGTGGCTCTCACAGCAAAGCAGTGTAAAAGGTGCCCCAGGTTGCAGAACTGAGGGGCACAGCTATTTATCAGTCCAGATTGTACCTTGGGTAATTTCACAGCTCTCTCCAGCTGTCTCCTCTCCATGTAGGGTCCTTAGCTCCAGGTTCCTTCTCTACTTCCCCTTACTCCCATCCAGGCTCCCTGGCCTCCTTTCTCTTCTTTCCACACTCCCCTCAGGGTCACGCTCCTACCAAAACTCCTTTTTTTCTCCCCAGGCTAATCTCCCATTGAGGGTCCCCAGCACCAGGAACTCCGGTTCAATTCCCTCTCAGACAGATGACATTTCAGATTCTGGTGTGTATGTGGGGGCAACTTAACTATGATTCCTGAGCTCCTTAGGCCTTGTCTACGCTGCGGGGTGGCGGGGATCGATCTAAGATATGCAACGTCAGCTACGAGAATAACAGAGCTGAAGTCAACTTAGCTCCATTTTATTGTGGCATCCTCACGGCAGTGAGTCAATTGCTGCTGCTCCCCCGTCAACTCTGCCTGCGCCTCTCGCAGCGGTGGAGTACAGGAGTCAATGGGAGAACACTCAAGGATCGATTTATTGTATATAGACTAGACACAATAAATCGACCCCAGATGGATCGATCAATACCTGCCAATCCGACGGGTAGTGTAGACATACCCTTAGACAAAGGAAAACTCGAGGGGTTTTTGTTTGTTTGTTTGTTTTTTGCAGATAACAACTTAGAAATTAGCTGACAGGAGCACCGTATCTAATTCTTATATAAAAAAAAGAGAATTAAACACATTAGATCCACTCAGCTCTAATACTAACATTCTCATATCTTGTGGCAAGTCACTTAAGGGACACTGGTTAGCTTTAAAATCTTAATGATCTTCTAAGTTTGTTACTAACTGTTGAACACAGCAACTGAAACAATTGTAGAAAAATCTAAATTACTTCCTATCACTTTTTTTTTTTTTGCAGATCACCAAGCTTGGAATAGGATGTTTTCAAAAGTTAAATGATCTAGTAAGCCAAGGCCCTGTGACTTTATACTGCACCTGGCTGGGGCCATAGGGGTGACTCACTACAAATAATAGACTAGAAACTGACCTTAAACAGGAGTGAAACTGGCACTTTCAAGTCATTTTCACAGTATTGCCAATCCCAAATGTTCAAAATCAAGAATCAGGCTAATCAAAAATCATGAGATTAGCCTTAAAATCATAAGACTATGTAAAAATAATAGCTTTGGTGTTCTTTATATTTGCCTTCTGTTTTTTGAGACTTTAGGGTATATTGGGGTCACATTTGAAACTTTCTCCATAGCCAAAAGGGCTAGAAACTTCTTTTTTCTTTACAAATGAAGGCTGAAATCATCACACATCTACTTGAGTCCAGGAACTAGGGCTTTAAGGAAAACAATAATCATGAGACTCATGACAAACTCATGAGTTGGCAACACTGCTTTCACTTCTATTTAAAGGCTAGTTATTTCCAGAAGGCTCTTAAACACAACAATAAAGTGACTCAGGCCTTGGTTACATTGGCACTTTATAGCGCTATAAAGCTGCCAGGAGCCCTATAACCTGCTACCCGTCCACACTGGCAAGGCATGTAGAGCGCTATAACCGCGGAGTTATAGCGCTACTGGTAATCCACCTCCGCATGGGGAATAAGGGCTGTATCGCAGCTGCTGTAGCGCTACAGCAGGAATGTGGACACCCACTGCACATTAATTGGCCTCCAGCTCGTCCCATAATTCCCGTTCTAGCCACTCTGATCATCACTTGCAAACTCTTTTGTCCTGTCCTCAGGTGACCACACGTCAGACCTGCCCTTTAAATTTCCAGGGAAATTTGAAAATCCCCTTCCTGTTTGCTCCAGCTACGCGTGGCGTGCTCTCAGGGAATCCTTGTAGGTGATTGTTCTGCTTGATCATGACTCCACGTGCCATGCTTCCTCGCAATAGGCGATCCCCAGTGTGGAGCAATAGTGAGGTACTGGACCTCATCAGTTGTTGAGGGGAAGAGGCTGTTCAGTCTCAGCTGTGGTCTAGCCGTAGAATTATGATACCTATGGGCAGATATCACGGGCCTTGGCAGAAAGAGGCCATGAGCAGGACACTCTGCAGTGCCATGTTAAGGTAAAGGAGCTTAGGAATGCGTATCGCAAAGCCCGCGAGGCAAACGGCCGCTCCGGGGCAGCCCCTGTGACTTGCAGATTTTATAAGGAGCTGCATGCGATACTTGGTGGTGATCCTATGTGCACTCCATCGACCACCATGGACACTTCCCAGCCCACCAGTGAAGGGGGGAAGGGGGAAGAGGATGAAGAGGAGGAGGAGGAGGCGGCGGCAGCAACCCAGGGCAAGGAGGAGTCCCAGGATGCATGCAGCCAGGAGCTCTTCTCAAGCCAGGAGACAGGCAGCCAGCTGCAGCATCCGGTGGTTGCGGGGGGAAGCACAGCAGCGGATTGCGGAGGTAAAGCTGCTTTTCTGTTGGGAAGGCAGGCAGCTTGGGGTGGAAAGGGATGCTTGCATGCTTGCCTACATGTGGAATAGTGCATTGATGTAGATTATCACATCACGGTAATCGTCATCAGTAATCTCTTCAAAGGTTTCATTGCAATGCGCCTGTGCAGGTTTCCCGGGAGAGCCAGCATGGCCCCCGTCCCAGTCCCGGTCACTAGTCCCCGCCACTGTGCTATGAGGGGTGGGGGGTGCATTGCTGCACAGAGGCAAGCTGCATATGGCCCTGGGCGGAAGCCGCATCTCATTAGAATGCCCTCCCTTTCTTCCTCGGTGACCCACAGCAGCGAGATATCTTCCAGGACAAACACCTACGGAGAATGTTGCGACAGAGTTCAGAGTAGGGCTACTGCCACTTCCCTGCACTCCCCCCCAGCCGTAGCACAGCATGGCAGGGAAACAATCATTCCCTCTGCATCTGGAGAGGACTCACCACGGCAGGGGCTCCGTTGTTGTCTGTGTGCTCTCTGTGGGACAGGCAAATGGGGAATGCGGGGGAATCATTGGCATGTCTGCTGTTTACAAGGGAGCCACTCTTACATGTTTCATTTTCCCTGCGTAGGATCGATCTTGAGCCCTGTGCCATCGCTATTATCACCAGCTGACAGGCTGAGGCGACCGAGAAAGAGGCCACGAAAGAGCAAAGAGGATCTAGTACAGCAAGTAATGGAATAGGCTGTAATGGAGAATCGAATTGCACAGAAGTGGAGGGAGAACGAGAGCAAGTTGAGGGAGAAAGCACGGCAGGAGAACGCGATTCACTGGTGGGAAACCACCGATAAGCTGTTATCATTACTGCAGCTTCAATTAGAGACTATGCAGTGGATTGCTGCCATTCAGGAGGAGAAGCACTGCGCTCTCTGCCCCCTTTATCATTTGCCCCCAAACCCTTCCCTGTCTGGCCCTCTGTCCCCTCTGAGCCACTATCATCAGCTATCTGGTTATTACCACCCACAGCTGCCTCCAACCCCCTTGTCTTCACCGACCAACCCCCAAACCCAGGACCCTTATCCACTGCACTCAACCCCTAATAACATGCCTTATTGCCCTCCGCAAATGGGGTTCAGAGGAAATGGCAACTCGGAGGTCATTGGAGAGTCTGAGATCCAGACATATTCCAATCTCTGACTGACCCCATCCCACTCCAGTTGCACCTCCTCCTGCTTCCCCCCATACGTTCATCATAACCTTTTCTTTCAGCAACTGAAGTAGCTGTTCAATAAATGAATTGTCTTTTTAATAAATGGGTTTCTTTATTCAGTGTACATAGATTACTAATAGCTACAGAAAACCAAATGCCTTTTCCTGTTAAAAGAATGCACCCTCCCTCCTTCTGCACTTCCCATTAGAACTGGCTTTCAGCCTCAAAATGCTCCCTCAAGGCATCCCTGATCCTAACAGCCTCGCGCTGGGCCCCTCTAAGAGCTCTGCTCTCTGACTGTGCATATGTGGCCTCCAGGTGTTGAACCTCCAAGGACCATGCCTGAGTGAAGCCTTCGCCCTTTCGCTCACAAAGATTATGTAGGGCACAGCATGCGGAAATAACCGAGGAGATACTTCCTTCAGCCAAGTTTAGCTTCCCATACAGACAGTGCCAGTGCGCTTTGAGACGCCCAAAAGAACACGCCACAGTCATTCGACACCAGCTAAGCCTGTAGTTGAAACTTTTGTGGCTGCTGTCCGGGCTCCCTGTGTAGAGTTTCATGAGCCAGGGCATTAAAGGGTAAGCGGGGTCGCCAAGAATCACGATGGGCATTTTGACTTCCCCCACGGGGATCCTTTGGTCTGGGAAAGAAGTCCCAGCTTGCAGCTTCTTGAACAGGCTGGTGTTGCAGAAGATGCGTGCGTCACGCACCTTTCCCAACCAGCCTGCGTTAATGTCAGTAAAATGAGCACAGTGATCCACAAGTGCCTGGAGAACCATGGAGAAGTACCGCTTCCGGTTAATGTACTCATCTGCTAGGTGGTCGGGCGCCAGAATAGGTATATGGGTCCCATCTATCGCCCCTCCACAGTTAAGGAAACTAATTTCTTCAAAGCCAGACACGATGTCATGCACGTTACCCAGAGTCACGATTTTTCGTAGCAGGATGCGATTAATGGCCCTGCACACTTGCATCAACTCAACTCCAATGGTCGACTTTCCCACCCCAAAGTGGTTGGCCACCGATCGGTAGCTGTCTGGGGTGGCCAGCTTCCAGATCACAATAGCCACTCGCTTCTCCACTGGGAGGGCAGCTCTCAGTCTGGTGTTCTTGCGCCGCAGGGCGGGGGTGAGTTCAGCACACAGTCCCATGAAAGTAGCTTTTCTCATGCGAAAGTTTTACAGCCACTGCTTGTCGTCCCAGACTTGCATGACGATGCGATCCCACCAGTCAGTGCTCGTTTCCCATGGCCAGAAGCGGCGTTCCATGGCCGTGAGCGTGTCCGTTAATGAGACAAGAAGCTTTGTGTCAAATGTGTTCACCGCTTCGATCTCGTCTTCAGACCCATCACTGTCACCTTGCATGTCAAGGATTAACTCCACTGCTCACTGAGATGTGCTGGCGACAGTTGTCAGCACGTTCCTCAGCAGTTGGGGATTCATTGCGGCACACAAAAATGGATGACGGAGCGTGCCTTGCTGAAACTGTTGAAAGATGGTGCCGGAGGTGGACAGAAACACAAGGATTGCTGAGATATGACACAAAGCATCATGGGTAGTTGGAACAGGATGCAGAATGCCCCGCAAGCAACGCCCCCCCTACCACAAGGCATTGCGCCAGATCGGAAAGAGGTGTTCTGTGGGATACCTGCCCTAATGCTCTGCTCTTAGTGCTGCCTGAAGTGCCGCAAATGTGGCCATGCTATACCGCTGGCGCGTCTCAGTGTGGACATGCAATAGCGCTATACCTATTGCTGTATACAGGGACCGCTATAACCAAAAGCACTATAATCCTGTAAGTGTAATCATGGCTTGAGTTGCAGTTCTCACAGGAAAATATTTAAAACCAAACACCAAGAAAATTCCACATTTTAAAGCTGAGAAAAAAATTGAGTCTTCTGAGATATAGCAGAGCCACTGCAGGCAGGAAAGGAAAATAAACAGGCACAGAAGTTCTGGGTAGCTCTTCCTCTTGAAAGAGAGCTGGAGGTCTGATAATGCACTCTATATGTTGTTATGAACATATGCTAATGAGTGTGACTATAATGTAACTGGAATATTCTTCATTCAGAAGATTTCTTGTAAGGTATCATTACAAAGCTTATAATCTACTGAGTGTGTTCATCCTATTTGTATAAATGTATCATTCTTGTATCTGAAACTAGAAATATGAAATATAACTCTATACAAATATAACTATTATAATTATGCAAAGTGTGGGCCGATAGTGGTGGCTTAGAATCTTGATGGCTCCCATTAACCAGGACAACTGGTTGTAAATGGCCCTGTTTACTTGTAAGTCTTCCTGAATACCTGTGTGCTGGCAAGTGGGTAATGAAGTCTTACAGTGACATGTGATCATGTCACCTTAACTGGAATCCATCTTAAACCTGGACCTGGGACTTTTCCATTTAGAACATTTGTACAAGGGGATAACAGCACAGCTCTACCTCACCCAGGGGATGTGAGGAGAAATAGTGAGGGGCTACATAAGTACCACAAGTAGAGTGGGAACCCCTCTACACCATATCACTGCTATCCCTTCCATTGGTTTTAGCCCCTTTTCACCAATGTAGGGTTACCATCTGTCCATATCCCCGGACATGTCTGGCTTTTTCATCTTTAAATAGCAGTGCAGGAGGAATTTGTAATAAGGCAGAAAAGTATGGGATTTTTTCCCCCTTCCCCTCCCCCTCATGCAGAGTGCAGCGCAGCTGATAGGGCAGCTGGGCCTGATTGAGCCACTTGCATTGGGCCTCCAGCAGCCAGAGCCCCTCCCTCGCTCCCCCTCCTCCCCCGCAGCCTCAGCAAGTCAGCAGCACTCTCGGGGGGAGGGGGAGCTGTGTGCTCCAGAGCGGCCGCCTGTTTGGCTCCATGTGGAGCCAGTGGCTCGTCTGAGTGCCATGGTAAGGGGAGTCCTGGGCTCAGTCAGGGAGCAAGGGGAGGGTTGGATGAGTCAGGAGTTCGGGGGGGGGTCATCGGGGGCAGGGTTGTGGAGAGGGGTCGGGGCAGTCAGGGGACAGGGGGATTGGATGGGTCAGGAGTTCGGGACGGGGACTCTTGGGGCAGGGATGTGCAGAGGGTCAAGACAGGCAGGGAGCAGGGGGGGTTGGATGGGTCAGGAGTCCCAGGGGTCTGTCAGGGGATGGGGGTGTCGACAAGGGTCGAGGCAGTCAGGAGACAGGTAGGGAGTAGGATCCTAGGGGGGCAGTTAGGGTGGAGGGGTTCCAGGAGGGGGCAGTCAGGGGACAAGGAGCGGGGGTGGGTTTGGGCATTCTGAGGAGGTCAATCAAGGGGCGGGAAGGGGGAGAGAGTGGCTAGGGGTGGGGCTAGGGAAGGGATCCCCATGTCCTCTTTTTTGATTGTTGAAATATGGTAATCCTACACCAATACCCTTCAAATCTCTCTCTTTTCTGAATAACCTTGTCTCAGAGGGCTTGGCTGTATTTCTTCTGAGTCCCTTGTGTTCTCTCTACACCAACTCCCCACTCCCGCCGGGATTCCTGTTTTAAAGGCTTGATTTCCAGATCCTTAATTTAATCACCAGCCCTTTCTCTGTAAACAAGGCACTGAGGGCATGGTTACACTTACAAGATTATAGTGCTATTGGTTATAGCGGTCCCCTTATACAGTAATATGTATAGCGCTATTGTATGTCTACACTCAGACGCGCCAGCGGTATAGCATGGCCACATTTGGGGCACTTAATGCCGTATTAAGAGCAGCGCATTAGGGCAGGTATCCCAGCATTCAGCTGGGTGCAACGTGCTTTTTAAACGAGGGGGGTGAGGGGGGACGCGTTGTGTGTATGTAGACGGAGAGAGACAGTGTTTTTTCCGTTCTTCTGAAAGCCTGTCAGCCAGCCTCCGTTCACAGAAGGCTTTGTTTTCACACAGGCTCCCTCCTTAAACATTTGCATTGCTTATCTGTGGAGTTAAGAGGGAAACTCTAAAGAGGTACTTCCGCATTCCTCCAGCCGAGTTCAAAACAAAGGGAAGAGACGTCAATTGCCTTAAATGGCTCTAGGAATCTCCAGAGATTACTTGTAGTGCAGTGGGTGTCCACATTCTTGCTGTAGCGCTACAGCAGCTGCGCTACAGCCCTTATTCCCCATGCGGAGGTGGATTACCAGGAGTGCTGTAACTCCGTGGTTATAGCGCTCTACGTGCCTTGCCAGTGTGGACGGGGAGGAGGTTATAGCTCTCGTGGGGGCTTTATAGCTCTATAAAGTGCCAGTGTAACCAAGCCCTGACTCACTGCCCCAAGGGACTTAATCCTCTGCAGAACTTACATTTCCCACTAATGCTGTGCTGGCTAAGTAAGCATTATCTGAAAAGTTAAGGGTGGAGAAGGAACCAGAGGTGTATAGATAGATAGAATCACATTGGTGTGGGGATACCATGGGAGGGCAGATCTCTCCCCACTCCAATACCGAGCATCTCCAATATTCAAGTGCCCCCTCCCAGTCCCAGGGAAGATGGGTTATTAGGAGAGGGGGAAGTTAAAATGCTTCTGCACGCTGAAGGTAGCGAGGGTGGGTGGTGATGGTGGAAGATTGGTTCCTCGAAATATCCCCAACTCCCTGCACTAACACTTTTCTTTGGGATGAGTAAGAAAAAGGGGGAGCCCTGAGAGCTGGGGAACTGTGGGGTCAAAGTGTTGCATGCAGTAGGAGAACCTTGAAAACCAGACGGGCATCCTAAGGGCTGGGACCTGTGAGGCAGAGGGAGGGGCCTCCTGGGAACTGTGTGGGCACAGAGGGGGGCTGGGAGTTGGGGGCACACAGAGGGGTCCCCAGGGAGCTGGGTGGGCTGGGACCTAGAAGCACATGGAGGGCCCCTGGAAGCTGGAGGGGCTGGGAACTGGGGGCACAGGGAGAGGTCCCCGGGGAGCTGGGGCACAGGAAAGGGGCCCTCAGGAGCTGGGGGCAGAGAGAGGGGTCCCATGGGAGCTGGGGAGGGGGCTGGGGCGCAGGAAAGGGGCCCCTGGGATTGGAGGGGGACTGGGAGATGGAGGCACAGGGAGGAGTCTCCCCAGGCGCCGGGGCACAGGAAAAGGGCTCTTGGGAGCTGAGAGAAATGAGAGATGGTGCCACAGAGAAGGGAGCCCCTGGGAGCTGGGTGAAGGTGGGAGATGGGGGCACAGGAAAGGGGCCCTCGGGAGCTGAGGGGGCTGGGAGATGGTGGCACAGGACCCCTAAGACTTACTGGTCCCTTCTTTACCCTGCAGTTTTAGTTCCCATCCCATCCCCTCCCTTCCCAACCTGGAAGAGGCTGGCAACTTGAAATCTGATGAGGGTCAACAAGGACAAGTGCAGAGTGAGGGATTGAGTGGCTAGGCAGCAGTTCTGCAGAAAAGAACCTGGGTATTACAGTTGACAAAAAGCTGGATATGAGTCAGCAGTGTGCCCTTGTTGCCAAGAAGGCCAAAGGCATATTGGGTGGTATTAGTAGGAGCATTGCCAGCAGATCGAGGGAAGTGATTATTCCCCTCTATCTGGCATTGGCAAGGCCACACCTGGACAAACTGAAGAGAGTCCAGAGGGGGGCAACAAAATGATTAGGGGGCTGGGGCACATGACTTACGTGGAGAGGCTGAGGTAACTGGGGTTATTTAGTCTGCAGAAGAGAAAAATGAGAGGGGATTTGATAGCAGCCTTCAAATACCTGAAGGGGGATTCCAAAGAGGATGGAGGTAAGGTGTTCTCAGTGGTGGCAGATGACAGAACAAGGAGTAATGGTCTCAAGTTGCAGAGGGGAAGGTTTAGGTTGGATATTAGGAAATAGTTTCACTAGGAGGGTGGTGAAGCACTGCAATGGGTTACCTAGGGAGGTGGTGGAATCTCCGTCCTTAGAGGATTTTAAGGCCCGACTTGACAAAGCCCTGGCTGGGATGATTTAGTTGGGGTCTGGTCCTGCTTTGAGCAGGGGGTTGGACTAGATGACCACCTAATCTTCTATGATTCTAACTTCAGGCTCCCATTGACTGGCCGAGACGTCACTCACCTTCCATTGGGCAGCATGGCTTTCATTCAGGGAGCCTCTGCTCAGGAGCAGGGAAGCAGAGCCATCTCTATGGATACCACTAAGGCAAAAATCTCCGGCAACTATGCACATGGGCATGCACACACCTAACATAGATTTGACATTAGCAAGCACTTGAAGAAGAACAGGGATGAGCTGCGGGTGGAAAAGGGAGCAGTTTATTTTATCACAAGTGGCACCCCATGGAGAGCTACCCATTCCAGGGCTGGAGCACCCACAGGGAAAAATTAGTGGGAGCTCTTCACCCACCAGCAGCTCCCTCCCCTCTCCCCCAGGCCTAGCTCACTCCTGCCACTGCCTCCTCCCCTGAGTGCGCCACGTGCCTGCTTTTCCCCCCTAGCTCCCAGTGCTTGTGCAGTGAAACAGCTGTTCTGCGTGGCTGGGAGAAAGGGGGGAGGAGTGGGAACTTGGCACGCTCAGGGGAGGAGGCGGAGCCGGGGTGGGGATTTGGGGAAGTGGTCCAATAAGAGCAGGGAGGAGATGGAGTTGGGGTGGAGATTTTGGGGAAGGGGTTGGAATGGGGGCAGTGAAGGGGCAGGAAAGGGGTGGAGCTGGGGTGGAGGGCACTAGCACCCACCGGTGCCGGGGAAAGTTGGCGCCTATGCCTCCAAGGGTTAACCCCTACACAGGTCAGACCTTTGCAGGAGCTTCTAGAAAAGCATCAAGAGGTCTTTTCCAGGCATGAGTGAGACTTTGGTTACACCACCACAGTGACACACTAAATACCCACTGGAGATGCTGTCCTGATAAAGCAGACACACTGGAGGATTTTACCACGAATCTTGCAGGAAGTATAAAAGACAGCCAGGACCTAGTGGCTCAAGATGTCATTAAAGAAAGCCAGAGACCCCAGGCATTGCTCTCAGTGATCATAATAAAAAATGATGGTGGGTTGTGATTGTGCTGTGACTACAGGAAACTGAATAAAGTAATGTGCAAAGATGCTTACCCACTATCACTGGATGCATTAGGAGGTGCAAGAGCGTTTTCAATCCTTGATCTAATCTCTGCTTACTTCCAGGTTGTGGTGGAAAAACAAGACAGGAAAAGATGGTAGTGATGACTCCTTTTGGGCTTTTCAAATGGGTCTGTGTGCCATTCAGCGTGTGCATTGCACTTGCTATATTCCAGAGACTAATGGAGTGGGAGTGTTGGGAGACTATATCTTAGGGTACGTTTACACTACCCACCGCATTGGGTAGCTAATGTAAGTCGACCTAAGATACGTCGGATTCAGCTACGCTATTTGAGTAGCTGAAGTTGTGTCTCTTAGGTTGACCGCCCCTGCACCAGTGTAGCCCTGGCCTTAGAAACCTGATATACCTGGGTGCTGTCATGTGTGTTTTCAAAGATTTCAAAAGTCATATGGTAAATTGGACTTGGTTTTCACACGATTAAAGGAACATGGATTGAAGCTGAAGCTGAGCAAGTGCTGCTTCTTGCGTGAAACAGTCAAATTCGTGGGCCATGCGATTTTGAAAGATGGAATCCAGGTAGATGAATAGAAGAGAAAATGAGGAAAATGGCCGGTACCCAAGAATGCCAAGCAATGGCAGCAGGCTCTAGGTTTCATGAGCTTATTACAGTCGATTGATCCCAAAGTTTGCGCATACTGCTGCACCCCTGTAGACTAATGGGCCAACTGGCTCAAAGGAAGGGACAGAACCAATGCTTTGTGTGGGATGATGCCTGTCAGACAGCTTTTGATGAATTAAGACACCAGCTAAGTCACCACCTGTGCTTTAGGCGGCGAGTTATATGGGCCCATGGTGCCCAGACTCCACCAATAGTCATGAAGGTGGGCCCAGCTCCACCAATGTTTGAGCTCCAGGCCCCATGCTTTGGAGGGCCTCACACTGTGGGTCAGTAACATGGTGTGCTCTCACCTCGGGGGTGTCGCTCCCCCGCCTCCTCACAAGCAACTCCCCCCGTCCCCGAGTGCTGTGGAGCATCTTGGCAGAGACTCAGTCCTGCTCCTGCCCCAGTGCTGACCCCGCTCCCAGCCAGTTGGGCCTGGCGCCACCGCTGCCCGGCTGCACCTCCACAGCAGGGAGGGGGAGGAAGCTGCAGGCAGCGGCTTTCAGCCCTAGCCAGCAGGAGTCTGTCACTGTCAGACACAGGGCGGGGAGGGGCCATGAGGGGGGAAACAGACAGATGGAGCTAGTGTGGGGGAGAAGGAGCTGCAATGGGCTCACATAAAATACAGAGTGGGCTTCCTGTGAGGGGGGAGGGAGGGACTACAGGAACACCCTCCCCCCAGAGTAGACCTGGGCTGCAGCTGGCTCTGTCCATTATTCCCCTTCTGCCCCCCTAAAACACCCCCTGCCCCTGTGCCCTTGTCGCCTCTCTCCAGAGAACCGCCCCCCTTTGTGCCTCCAAACAGCTCCTCTCCCCCCGCTCCCAAGCTCCCTACAGTCTCCCACTCTGTCTCCCACCCCAGCCCACTGGTCGGGAGGCTCCCCCTGTTGGCCACTGAGACCAATGGGAGCTGCGCCTGAGGCAGTGTGCCTGCTTGCAGGGTTCAGGGTCGCTTGTGGGGTTTGTGTGGGGGCCTGGCACTGGCAGCAGCAAGTGACCTGGCCCCAGCCCACTCCATTATTGTTCAGAGGTGGGGATTTCGGAGAAGGGGTGGAGTGGGGGCGGGGTAGGACAAGGGGTGGGGTGGACTGGGGCTGGGCTGCTCACTGTTGCTAGCACCAGGACCCCCCCTAACCCCCAGGCTGCCCTGGATGCCGCATCCTCCTGAAGGGCAGGGTCCTCCAGAGGGCAGGACCAGGGGAAGTTGCCCCAGTCCATCCTACAGATGGGATGGCTCTCCTTGGGCACCACCAAAAATTAGACAAACCTGGCGCCCATGGTGTTTGCATCTCCTGACTTTAGCCTGCCATTTATAGTGACAACCGATGGAAGCCTGCATGGCCTGGGTGCGGTGCTAGGCCAAAGGGACCAAGCGCATGATCACATATGCGAGCCAAGGGCTGAAGAGGTCAGAAAGACATGACAAAAACTACAGTGCTTTTAAACTAGAACTGCTGGCCTTTGAAGTGGGCTAAAATGTTTAAAGATTATTCAGCATACTCTAAGGTCACAGTGAGCTCAGACCAGGGCTGTCCTGAGGTTTCGTGTATTCATCATAACGTTCATTGCTTATAGAAAAAGGGGACACTAATTTACTTTGTGAATGTCACCAACTTTAAAAAATATATTTCCAATGATTTTAGGCATTACAAAGGATTTTATATCTTATTAAGGTACTGATTTTGCTGGAGGATTCTCTTAAAACTAGTTCATCAAATAGAAGTAAAGAAAGGGAAACTTTGTCCAGCTATCTGGAAGGAAAGGGGTGTTGTCCCTTAAAGGGCTTTCTTCAATTGAGGGATTAGGGAAGAGAGGGTGAAGGGAGAAAGGGATGGACAGAAAGGACAGGAAGACTTTGGAAGCAAGTTTTTTTTTACTATAGTAATTAAAATTAATATGTGTATTTTAAACAAGGGTTGTCTTTTGAAGGATTTACTTAAAAAAACTATGTGCCTGAAGATCCAAGCGTTTAAAGCTAAAGATGATTGTGCATCTAAAAATCTGTGCAAGGATTTTTTAGAGATGTGGTTTTATAATCTTCAACTCACCAATGAAATATTTTTAAAGCAAATTTTAAACTAAGGTCCTGTAGACTAACATGTTCCGAGTAAATATTACAGTAATGCACAACTGTTTTTGTCAGTAAATTCAGAAATTGACAGTATACACCTGCGGTTTGGCAACTGCCTGGTAAATGGTTTAATTACCCCTTGAATGGCTCTTTAACAGTCTCAGTGTTGAGCTAATAGGTCTGGCAGGCTGGAGGCTTTTTCACTTTTAACTACTAGATCCCCTCCCCAGGAAGACTCCCTAGGCTGCAGCAGACAGAAGTGGGAGCCTGCAGGAAGGGCCAGAACAGGGATAGGAGAGCCAGGAGTGGGGACACTAAGACCCAGTGGTGTCCTAAAGTTTCAGGTGCCCTACGCAGCTGAGTATGTTGCATGTGCCTAAAGACCACCCTGTTTCAGACCACAATCCACTCTGATACCTCACAATGGCTAACTTAGGCACAATCAAATGCTGGTGGGTGGCCCAACTTGCTGAATTCACTTTTGAATTACAGTATAAACCTGGAAGGCGGAACATCAATGCAGACAGCCTGTCTAGATTGCCTCTACAGGAGGAATCAAAAGAGAGACAAGATCTGGAAAAAGACTTGCTGCCATTCCTGCAGATGTTGTGCAGACCTGTTTGTGGCCAGAGAATCCAAAGCCCGAGGTAAAGAATATAATACAAAACCTGGTAAAAGGGGAGTGCGTTAACCTTGGAGTACTCAGGGGAGGAGATAGAAACTCTGCAGTGAAAAGATGATGTTCGACCTGTCTTAGTGGCAGTCATGAGCCAAACGAGGCCAGACAGGGCATTTGGGGCCAGACACCTCTACTCCACAGAGTGCTGTTCCAGATGATCTACCACTCCCACCCGTCCCGAGATGGCGAAGAAGTGTGGCAGTTAGTGGTGCCTGTGTCGCTATGCTGGCAAGTTTATGAAGCCAGTCATGAACATGATGGGGATGTGGGGAGGCATTCTGGAGACAGGACCACTCTTGAGGTGCTGAGGAGAAATTATTACTGGCCCACAATGGGTAGCGAAGTACAATCAGGGATCCATCAGTGCAAACAGTGTGTGCTAGCCAAGGATGTTTCCTCCCACCTGAGCCCTTTTGACTTGTACTAACATGACTGTCCCAATGGAGGTCCCAGCAATGGACTACACATGGCTAGAGAGATCTTCAGAGAGGTATGAGAACATATTGGTTCTCACAGACAAGTTTACCCAATTCAGTGTTGCAGTTCCAACTAGAAACCATACAGTGTAGACAATGGCCGACGTCCTCATGAAACACCAGTTTGCGTGCTATAGTTGTCTGGCACAGTTACACTCAGATCAGGGGAGGAATTTTGAGTCCAAGGGGACGTCTGAATTGTGCCAACTGTATGGCATAGGCAAAAGCTGAACACCACTCTATCATATGCAAGGAAATGCTCAGTGCGAGAGGTTTAACTGGACAGTGCATGACATACTAAGTTCACTCCCGCCCAAAAAAGAAGCGAGCCTGGCAGGAACATCTCCCTGAGCTGGTGTTGACCTGTAACAGTCACATCCGTTCATCAATGAGTTATGCGCCTTTTTATCTCAGGTTCCAGAGAGATCCCAGGCTGCCATTAGATATTGTGGGCAGAGACGGCCCTGAAGATGATGTGATCAGTCTGGATGACTGGGTCAAAGGTCACCATGACAAATTGAAGACAGCCTGCAAATTTGCTCTCACACAGCCTAAAGTAGGAAAAGGGCCTATAATCACAAGTCCAGTGGGGCTCTCATCAAGCCAGGTAATCGTGTACTAGTTTGTCACCATAGACACTGGGGGCATAATAAAATAAAGGACAAGTGGGAGTCGAATTCCCCACATTGTAATCGTGCACAACAATCCCAAGCTGCAGTTTACACTATCTGGCCTGAATGCCTAGTTTTTTCTCATGCAGGAAGCCTTTTGGAAAATGAAGTTTTTTTCAACATGTCCTGAGCACATTCAGATTTGGACATATTCTGATTTCTTCTGTGGGATCACTGTCAAGGACTCTGTACTCAAAACATCTTGACGTCAGCAGTTTTACCCTGGGAACCAATAGTTCCAATGTCCCCAGTAGGTGCAGATGTCTCTGTGTATCATGCACGGAAAGGCTATCTCAAGACATCTCACAAGAACGTGATGCATTACAGAAGCATGCTGCACTTGAGAATGCAATATTATAGATCGAGGCAATGTGCTGAATAGCGTCAGACATTTCGTTTTGCTTATGTAAAAGAGTTTTCATTAAAATCCACTGCTGATTGCCAAAATATATCCTATGCTTCTAGAAAAAATGGAAGAGTGGATGGAGTTTTGAAATACCACGCAAGACAAAACACACATGCTGCTGCTTTCAGCTATTTATTTACCAACTCAGAAGAATTGTTCATCAAACGGGAGTCTCCACTGAGTCTCCAGAGCAAAAATACACACACAGTACCAAACTATACTCACATATGTAACTCACTGCTCAAATTCCAGAGGGCAATATGCAATATATAGGAGTATGCTTTAAATAGCATACCACATGATTATCAAAGTTTAAAGCAGCATATGAAAAAAACCTTGGCAAAAGCCCTAGCTGGAAGCATTACAAAGAGGCAAAAGCACTAACCACAAACCTAAACTCCCCTATTGGTAGCCCTCTCCCTTATAGAAATGAGGGAGAAGGGTCTTTCTCCCAGCATGGTAAAGAAACCCCGCCTCTTCATGAGGGAGAGTTTTGTATGAAGGCTGTCATAACCATACAGCTAAGGGTAGCCTAGAATTCCTCCTTACCTGTAAGGTATTAAGAAGCTCAAATAACATGCTTGGCACCTGACCAAAAGAACCAATAGGGACAAAAGATACTTTCAAATCTGGGGGAGGATGGGGGAAGGGAAGAGGCTTTGTTTTTGCTCTTTGTTTGTGTGTTCTCTTGGGAAAGCCAAGAAGCATCAGGTCAGAAAACTCCTTCTCCTATAAACCATCCTGTACAAGTCTCTGATATTACAAAAGAAAGTAAGTAAATAAGGCAAGGCGCATTAGATTACCTTTTGTTTTCAACTTGTGAATTTTCCCTTTGCTAAAGGAAGATTTATTCTTTTTTTTTTCTGTACCTTTGAAACTAAAGCTAGAGGGGGTTCCTCTGTGTTTTTGCATCTTTTGTTACTCTGCAAAGTTATCTACCATCCTGATTTTACAGAGGTGATTCTTTTACCTTTTCTTTAAATAAAATTCTTCTTTTAAGAACCTGCTTGATTTTTCATTGTTCTAAAGATCCAGGGGTTTGGGTGTGTGTTCGCCTGCACCAGTTGGTGAGGATACTGTTCTCAAGACTTCCCAGGAAGGGGGTTTAGGGCTTGGGGAGATATTTTGGGGAAATAGGAACTCCAAGTGGTCCTTTCCCTGATTCTTTGTCTAAATCATTTGGTGGTGGCAGCGTACCGTCCAAGGACAAAAGGATTTGTGCCTTGGGGAAGTTTTAACCTAAGCTGGTAGAAATAAGCTTACGGGGCTTTCATGCAGGTCCCCACAACTGTACCCTAGAGTTCAGAGTGGGGAGGAAACCCTGACAAACGCCCATAACAGGAGTTCCATGTGGTCCCAGTGCTGTGTATTTGGAGACAGCTGCTACTGGGGCAGGTCAGCTCTGCTGAATCCTCTCCCTCCCTTCAGAAATGGACAGGTCTAAGCAAAACTAATTACTGCAGTAAATTATGCTGCTGTCCCTCTCCATTACTGGAAAGATCCCTTTGAAGAGGGGTTCTAGACTAGAAGCAGCTGACATGTCAGGAGACATGCTATCAGGGGATCATGGGAGCAGGGCAGCAGTACAGCTGGAAGATGCCTCTGCATGGATGCCTCAGCTATTGTGGGATGGGAATGTAATACAGGTCTGGCACAGACAGTTCTGGCAGGAAATTGAGACTTTATTTCCTTATCCCAGTTCATTTAGGGATCCAGGGTGTCTAATGTTACAAGGGAACTCTCCCCTGAAGACAGGAGAATCTACAAGGAACTCCACACACTGAAATTTGAAGGGTTCCCCTCTCCCCTATGGAGCCTATTTCTAATTAGAGGTGAATGGGTCACAAGGGCCAGGATTTTCTAAAACAGGAGCCTAAAGTTAGGCACCAAAATTCATGTTTAGACATGTAATAAGTGGCCTGATTTTCAAATGTCCTGAGTATCCAACACTTCACATTACACTCACATAAGAGAATTAAAGAAAAATGCTTCTGCTTAGCACACCTGCTTTAACCTGGGAACTTTGCTAAGCGTTGTCGAGCTTGTGTCAGACGTTTAATTCTTTCTTTCAAATTTTTCCTTTCAGTGGCAGCATCTTTCTTCTCAAGAAGAAGACTGCTGAACTGACTTTTATCTTGCAGAAGTTGCAACATTGCATTCTGTAACTTTTCTGTGTAGTCCTGGAGGATGTAGGACTGAATAATCAAAGGAATTTGAGTGGAGAGACGATTTCCTGCACCCTAAGAGAAAAGAAGATTATCAATAGGATGATGTATCAATAGTCAAGGACGTATGAGGGAAACACAGCAAATAGGATTCTGCAATTTTACAAGTGATCATTCCACTTAGAGGTTTTTTAGCTATTGGGCTGGCACTATAAAAGTATAGTTAATTAACACCCTTTCCTGTTGAGGTTATGCTACAACACTCCTAGCAATAGGGCATAGTATTACACCTGGCAGCAAGTGCTTACTCGATAGCTTACTGCAAACTGTGAACAGTAATGGGAACAAGTGCCAAAAAGCCATGACTACAACTAAGGATATTTGAACATTTGTTGTCCATGAAGGTCTTCTGAGTCCAGTACTGTTAATCCAGTATTTACTCGAAGCACTACAACTTTCTTTAAAAAAAAAACTTTGAGTAAAGGAATCACCCCACCTTAAATTTCAGCTGTACATTTTGCCCCAGGTACTTATATTCTACAAAGTAGGACTGATGGGGGGAAATACACAGACAAGAAACTCACCTTGAAATATGCATTCAAGTGATAAGCCATTTCATCAGTGGAATACTGTTTCTGAGATGCAATAGACTCAACATGAGTAACAGCAAAACTACCACGGACGACTTCAGGAGTTTTTCTAATTTCCTGTAAATCCTCACTGTAAAGCCTGTCCTGACAGTAAACGATGCGTTCCATTTTGAACTGATTGGAAATTACAGCTTCAGCTTCCTCCTCTTGCCTTTGTTTTATGTCTTCAATTCTGTTCTGTGATTTAAAAAAAGAAGAATCAATAGAGCAGACCCCGTACCACCCAGCAATTTATAAAGCAATTCATGACTCTTAAGCATCCATCCAAATGGATCTACTTCCCCAAAAGAAGCAACAGTCAGCGGGGACCTGAATCTGTAGAGGCAAACTGTCCAACTGTGACAAAGGTGTTATTAGACACTCACTGAATCATCAACCCCTGCTCAAAAAACAGCATTTTCCACTCTAAGCATAGATCCAGAAACAACCCACATTGTATCTCCGACTGTCAAGGCAGACATGAGATACCAAACTGACTCAAAACAGCCTACCTCTGCAGAGACATCAAAGCCACCCAGAACAACAAGCCTCAGTGATTTCATTTGCAGGCTGCACAAAGCTGTAGTCAGCTTGGCTGGAATGCAGAGAGGCAACAGACTAGGAACCCCCCACCCCCACAACATTACTAGGTTAAGCTCATCCCACCTCAAATACTGAGGAGCAGGGAGATTTCCACTTTTGAAGTCAGATACAAAGAATGAAGCTATACCACCACCCGGAGCCTTTCAGGCCATACTGAGAATGCAGCTGGAGTGAGCTGAGCTGGCAAAGCAGCAGCTGTACCCTCCACCCAAGTCTTTGTGACACCTTTGGAGTCAGGAATCTCCTCTATGATTAAATTATGCATCAGTTTATTGACCAAATTAACCAGTTTATTAACAATCTTGCATCAAACAAAACTAAATGAAAGTCAAGGTTTCCGCTAACTGTGCTCTGTATACCTGAGGCAAAAGCTCACAGGACAGACTAACTCCCAGCCTACATGTGAAGACTGTCCCACCAATTCTCCCTTTGACAGCAATCAGGGAACTAAAGTGCCACAAACTATGCACCCTGTGGGACTTCATGAGTTTAACTGTGATTCTGGACTCGGTGTAATTCTTTATTGTTCAGCACCCTCACTTTTATGCTTCTATTGCTTCACTACGTAACTACACTCTACACCATTCACTGAATGCCGTGGTAGACATTTTACCAATCAGTGTGAAGTGATACAGCTAGATAATAGATTGACCAAGAGTAAAGATAGTTCTAAGCACATGCCATTAATGATGATTTAGGTATAAAATTCCATAAATTAGTGGTTCTCAACCTTTCCAGACTACTGTACCCCTTTTCAGAAGTCTGATTTGTCTTGTGTACCCCGAAGCTTCACCTCACTTAAAAACTACTTGCTTACAAAATCAGACATAAAAATACAAAGTGTCACAGCACACTAGTACTGACAAATTCCTCTTTCATTTTTACCATATAATTATAAAATAAATCAACTATGTGCTTATATTTAACAACCACCATACTGGGTCAGACCAAAGATCCCTCTAGCTCCATCTGTCTTCCAATAGTGGTCAATGCATGGTGCCCCAGATGGAATGAACAGAACAGGTAATCATCAAGTGATCCATCTCCTGTTGCCCATTCCCAGCTTCTGACAAACAGAGGCTAGGGATATCATCCCTGCCCATCCTGACTAATAGCCATTGATGGACCTATCCTCCATGAATTTATCTAGTTCTTTTTGAACCCTGTTATAGTCTTGGTCTTCACAACATCCTCTGGCAAAGAGTTCCACAGGTTGACGGTGCATTGTGTGAAGAGTATTTCAGTGTATATAGAGCAGTATAAACAGGTGATCGTCTGTATGACATTTTAGTTTCCACTGACATTGCTAGTGCTTTTTATGTAGCCTGTTGTAAAACTAGGCAAATATCTGAGCTGATGTACCCCCTGGAAGACCTCTGTGTACCCTCAGGGGTACATGTACCCTGGTTGAGAATGACTGCCATAAATAGCCCCTTACCTTAGCTTCTCTGAAAAGACAGAAAAATTTCTCAAAGTGTTGCATGGCAATTTCAGTAAAAGTTTCTCGTACAAGCTCTAAAAAGAGAAAGGAGGAATAACTATAATTTCATGTTATCAGCATAAATATAAGAACTGTATAAGCCATTAACAAATGAACATATTTAAAGCTTAAATAATGTTTTAATTTGAAAGCCTCTTGGCTTGTATATTTCTATTCTGTGTGGGTGATGGTTCTGTGATATGCACTATTTTGTGATGTGTATTATTTTGTGTTCCAAGCAGTTATAAATGATTTCACTTCCAAATCAACTGAATAAAAATATTTAAACTTAAAATTTATAATTAAGTATTTTCAGTTCATTCTCCTTTGAGGCCCTGCTCTGGCAAAACACTGTAAACACATTTTTATTTTTAAACACTTGAATAGTCCAGTCCATTAGGGGATTTGGAGCCTGGGTATGGAAAACTTGTGACACTGCCACTAAAATCATTTGGAGTCCACGGCTCCTGTGGAGATCGTAATGGCACTTGCACAAAACAGAGTAAAATGAATTTGCCTCTTCCACCAAAATTACCTGTATCATACTTTCACAGTTTGTAGCAATATATTGTTACTTTAAATGTGACATAATTTTAGTGATAACTCTTTAATCTATGCTATTCTCCTATCTTCCTTTAAAAATATGATTTGGTATTTATGTTCTCAGTGAAAATATTTGCATTCATATATTTGAACCGAAGCAATACGTGGAGGACTGAATATTTCAATATTTTACCAGTTAGCTACACTCCACGAGTTGTAATTACCATCATTCTGATTCCAGCCCCAGAACTCATCTGCTACCTAAAAGCTTGCCATATGAATTAAAGCTAAACAGTTATAAAAGTAACTAGATGAATATGGTCAAAGTTTATGGCAAACTCAGTGAATGAAACTCACCAGTCACGGTCTTCATTATCATGATAGCTGGTGATTTCAGCTGCACAATGTGTTGTTTCACAATGGCCTCAAAGGTCTTGTAATTGACAAACCCTGGGAGCTCTCTTCCACGATAATGATTTTCAAAGCTCCACACTTCTTCCTTCATAATTTCTTTTACTACAGCAATTAAAACAACAACACCATTATTTCTAATAATTCGAAATGTGTTTGTTTTTGTACTTAAATCTAAGTGAAAAGGCCTGGATTTAATAAGGGGCCAAAACTATTTCTTAATTCTCATGTGTCTGTTTGGATGAAAACACAACTTATCATCTCAAATTTAACATTACAATAATGTTGTTAAGAATCAGAGGGGTAGCCGTGTTAGTCTGGAATTGCAGAAGTGACAAAGAGTCCTGTGACATCTTAAAGACTAACTAAAATTTTAGAGCATAAGCTTTCGTGGGCTAATACCCACTTCGTCGGATGCATGCAGTGGAAGTATCCAGGGGCAGGTATAAATAGGTAGGCAAGAACCAGGTGGGAGATAACAAGGTTAGTCCAATGAGGCTGAACCAGCTTGTTATCTCTAATCAGGGAGGGTGAGGTGTTCCTCTAGCAGCTGAACTGGTTCACACCTCCAGTTCAGCTGCTAGAGGAACAGCTCACCCTCCCTGATTAGAGATAACAAGCTGGTTCAGCCTCATTGGA
>ML677385.1:904180-1042645 GCA_007922305.1 Dermatemys mawii | reverse complement strand
TATCTCTAATCAGGGAGGGTGAGGTGTTCCTCTAGCAGCTGAACTGGTTCACACCTCCAGTTCAGCTGCTAGAGGAACAGCTCACCCTCCCTGATTAGAGATAACAAGCTGGTTCAGCCTCATTGGACTAACCTTGTTATCTCCCACCTGGTTCTTGCCTACCTATTTATACCTGCCCCTGGATACTTCCACTGCATGCATCCGACGAAGTGGGTATTAGCCCACGAAAGCTTATGCTCTAAAATTTTAGTTAGTCTTTAAGATGCCACAGGACTCTTTGTCACAATAACGTTGTTGTTTAGCATGCAGAGAGATTCACAATCACTTTTAGATTTAAGATTAGCAGCCGTGTTAGTCTGTATCCATAAAGAAAAAGAAAAATACTTGTGGCACCTTAGGACTTGATTACACTGGCAAATTATAGCGCTATAAAGCCTCCAGGAGCGCTATAACTCTTTACCCCTCCAGACTGGCGAGGCATGTAGAGCGCTATAAGTCCACAGTTATACCGGTCCTGGTAATCCTCCCTTCCCCGAGGATTAACAGCTATAGCGTATTCAGTGCTCTGTATTATCGCCAGTGTGAATGGGTATTAACAATACAATGCCTTGAGTGATCTCTGGAGATGCCTCTAAGCCATTTAAGGCAATTGACGTCTCTTCCCTTTGTTTTGAACTTGGCTGGAGGAATGCGGAAGTACGTTTTCAGAGTTTCTCTCTTAACTCAGCAAATAAGCAATGCAAATGTTTACGGAGTAAGCCTGTGTGAAAGAGAAGAGTAGCAGGCTTTGTATTTCAAAGGAAATTTGCTGACACACTCTCCGCATGCCAAAAATCCACTCATTCTCTCCATCCGCATACACACAACACGTTCCCACTCACCCCCCTCGTTTGAAAAGCACGTTGCACCCAGCTGAATGCTGGGATAGCTGCCCATAATGCACCACTCCCCGTGCCACTGCAAGTGCCGCAAATGTGGCCACGCTATCCCGCTGGGGGGTCTCAGTGTGGACACGCTATAACGCTATCCCTATAGCTGTATACGAGGGCAGGTATAACCAAAACCACTATAAAGCTGCAAGTGTAACCAAGCCCTTAGAGACTAACCAATTTATTTCAGCATAAGCTTTGGTGGGCTATAGCTTTACACTTTTAGAGTAATTAACAGGCTGTGTTACCTTTAGCAAGCTGGCATTCCTGGAGAAGTATTAGCAAATACATTACCTACAGTGCTCCAGAATTTTGATTTGTGTCTATGACTTTGCTAAATCAACTTGCTAACAGTCATGGAAACAAACAGCTCAAAACTATCCAAGAATCAAACTCGCATCACTGCAAGGTTTTACTTTCATTAGCCTTAATTTTTAGGACTGCTCCAACTTCAAGTAGAACAGAACTGTGAGAATAGAGATCATTAAAAGTAGAGACTGGATCACACTAAACTCTGTACTTGGACACCTGTACCATTTACATAGCCTTGGATCCAGATATGGAATTTGCCCTTTGGACTAATCTCGAATGATGAACAAGAACAAGCTGGTCCATGCAAGCAGACCTTTGCGTCCATATTGAGTCCCATCGATTTCACTAGGGCTGTCACAGATGTCTGTCAGCACAGAACAACTTTCAGGCCAAGTGCCAACATTTGGTGCTTACCCTCCAGTATTTTGTTATTAATATGGCTTTCCCATTCATTAAAGTACTTGCGAACTTTTGTGAATAGTCTTTGTTTCTTATTATTAGTTACAATTTCTTCTCCTCGCACTGAATTCATGATGTACTGGTTAAAGAGTTTGAGTTTCTGTAAAGAGACAGGAAATTGCCAGTTAAGCAACACTCAGGGGGCTAAATTCAGACCCTGAGCTGTTTGCAAAGATACAAAACTCAAACTTTGCAGCAGGGAGGGGAAATTCTGGTGCAAATGTAACACACACTGCTCTCTACAAAATTGTGGAATTCACACTCTGCAGGTTGTCTGTAGCTCCAGCTGTGGGAGTGACATTCTGAGATGCAGTCAGAGCTCATAGGCTGTGCATTTCAGCACAGTAGTGCTCAGATTGTGGGGCCTGTGATCTGGTGCTGGTCTCAGGACATTGAGGTTCAGTGTCTAGGGCAGCGGTTCTCAAACTTCTGAGAACCGCGACCCCTTTTTCATTTGGCGGCTGCCGCGGCGGACCCTTGTATGTCTGCCGAAAAGCTGCCAAATGAATTACTTCCGCATTCAGTGGCTATTTTCGGCGGACATACCGAGCGCTCCCAAAATAGCTTGGCATGTCCGCCGAAAAGCCGCCGAATGTAGAAGTAATTCATTAGGCGGATTTTAAGCGGTGCCGGGAGCTCGCGACCCCCCTGGGAGCGCTTGGCGACCCCCAGGGGGGTCGTGACCCCCGGTTTGAGATACCCTGGTCTAGGGCAAAGATGCAGGAGGAGGCACAGGGTTCTATTCCCAGCTCTGCCACTCACTTGCTGTATGGTCTTGGTCAGGTCACTTCAGTTCTCAGTATCTGTATCCCTCTCACCCTTTGTTTCCGTTGTCTATTTAGGTTGCAAGCTCTTCTGGGAAGCAAATATCTTTTAGTCTGTATATGTACAGTGCTTAGCCTAATGAGGTCTTTATCTCAGTTTGGGCTATTCTAGATGCTCCAATAATACAAATAATCCCCCTTGTTTCTGGCAGCTAAATTTCATCAAAAGAAACTAAAAATATATTGAACGCTTCCCTAATGTTGTTTTTCCAGGTAAGCAATTGCTGTATTGAATGCTGTGTTATTCTGAATGTGAGTACAGGTGATGCACAAGGCAGTCTCTGTATTAAAATATGGCCATGCCAGATTTAAAGTTTGAGAAGCTCTGTTTTAGCGCACATCCCTGACCTCTACTCACTGCACACTACTGGGATTGTTTGTGTAGTGGCTGTGAAGGGGAAGTACGGGATTACCTGGGCTGGTTAGAATACAGGTGGAAAACAACGTTGCTTTTAAAAATCACTAGAATTTTGTGCAAAATATTATGGCCTTGTAAATATAGAATACGACTTCTTATTCTTGATTTCTATTACGCCTTTGCCTATTACAGCATCTTCTATTACCAGCAACTTTCAGTGCATTGATATAATTAATGCAACCACATGTAATTCACCCATTATATTATCAAAGCTGACACTGATAAAATAGGGTCAATCTTATTTTTAATCTGGTTTATTTTATTGGTGAGAATATGTTCTGGATTTATGAAGACTGGGAATTGAGAGTAATGTTCATGGTCTAGTCCTCCTGTGTTAAGAAAAGTGCATACGGATGTGTCTGCAGTTAGTGATTTCATGAAACAACACACTGAGTACACATCCTAGAAAAAGAGATCAACTTGCAATATCTACACAATTCTAAATGTTAACCAATCATTTTATTCAAATGACTTACCAGAACCATATTTATACTCACATCAACTAGGAAGAGCATCTGTTCTTCTACTGATTCTGGCACACCTTGGCCATATTTTTGTAGCTTGTTGTTTGCCACCTGGAGTTTGTCCTTTATCTGATTTTCTAAAGTTGGTAGTGCTTTCTGTGGGGGAAAAATGATAGAATCATAGAAATGTAGGGCTGGAAGGGACTTCACAAAGCCACTAAGTCCAGCCCTCTGTGCTGAGGCAGGACCAAGTATACCTAAATCACCTCAACAGGTGTTTGTTCAGCCTGTTGTTAAAAACCTCCAGTGATGGTAATTCCACAACCTCCTTTGGAAACCTGTTCCAGAATTGACTATCATTATCATTAGAAAGTTTTCCCTCATATTTAACCTAAATCTACATTGCTGCAGATTGAGTCCATTGCTTCTTGTACTACCAACACTGGACATGGAAAACAATCGAGAAGTCCATTTTATGACAGCCCTTAACTGATTTGAAGACTGTTACCAGGTCCTTCCTCACTATTATTTTCTCAAGACTAAATGTGGCCTGTTTTTTAAAAATCTTTCCTCATAGGGCAGGTTTTTTAAACCTTTTATAATGTTTGTTGCTTTGCTCTGGACTGTCTCCAATTTGTCCATATCTTTTCTAAAGTTTGGTGCTCAGAACTGGACACAAGACTCCAGCAGAAGCCTCACCAGTGCCAAGTAGAGAAGGACAATTACCTCCCATGGCTTAACATATGACACTTCTGCTAATACAGCCCTGAATGATTTAAGCCGTTTTTGCAACTGCAGCACGTTGCTGACTCATATTCAGTTTGTGATCCACTATAACCCTCAGATCCTTTACAGCAGTACTACCACCGAGCTGGTGATTCCCATTTTGCAGTTATGCACTTGATGTCTCCTTCCTAAATATAATTCTTTTCACCTGTCTTTATTGAATTTCATCTTGTTGATTTCAGACCAAGTCTCTAATTTGTCGAGATCATTTTGAATTCTAAGCCTGTCCTCCAAAGTACTCACAACCCCTTCCAGCACTTGTTGTCATCCACAGATTTTATAAGCATACTTTCCACTGCATTGCGCAAGTCATTAACAAAAATATTGAATAGTACTGGGCCCAGGACTGACCCCTAGGGGGCCCATTAGATATGCCTTTCCAGTTTGACAGCAAACCATTGATTCTTTGAGTATGGTCTTTCAACCAACTGTGCACCCACCTTATAGTAATTTCATCAAGACCCCATTTCCTTAGTTTGCTTATGAGAATGTCATGTGGGACTGTGTCAAAAGACTCAAGCTATATCACATCTGCTGCTTCTCCCCTATTCACTATGCCAGTAACACTGTCAAAGAAGGAAATTCGGCTTGTGTGGCATGATTTTTCTTGACAAATCCATGCTGACTATTCCTGATAACCCTATTATCCTCCAGGTGCTTACAAACTGAAAAGAAACAAAACCAATGGTAAGATGGTCCCAAGTAAAAGGTTTGATTTTTCTTTAGTGAGGAAAAAACCCCCTTACGTTCAAAAAAAGTTTTAAATACATAATACTACATGGAACAACTGTACTTATCTACTAGGGATTTTCTGAAGTGAATTTGGGTCATCACTAACCTACAACTGAAAGTGTGAATTCTCACTTGGTATTAACAAGGTGAGGCAAAAATGTTTTTAGCCTCAACCCATTCTAAGAGAATAGTGTGCAAAACCTCTGATTAGCAAAGACTATTTTATTCACATATAAGTCATTGACATAAGCTGGTATAGATCTCCTAATCCCCAGTTTAAAACAGGGGATACATATAGAAATGTACCTAATGCTCCTTAAAGATCTGTAAATTGCTTTATGCTTAACCATTCGCTAAAAATATGAACTCATGAGAAAAGGTCTCCTTTATATTTATTTTCTACAAGCTAGTTAAGGTTTCAGAAAATTTGGACCTGCTACTACACAGCTTAAATAATTATCTTGGCAAAAGATCCAAACAGCATTTTCTCTCTTGTCTGTTTGCCAAATAGTTTTTTAAAGAGCCAGTAGTCCAGGTTTGCTAACTTACATTAATGTGCTCTATCAGTTCCTGTGTAAGTCTCTCTGCCAAAAATGGGATAGTAGCTTTTCTTTCTTCCAAAAGAATACTGAAAGAGATTAAAGAAAACAATAAATAATCATAATAATATCATCCCAAAGAATTCCTTTTTTCATCCCAAGCACTTCATACACTACAGTACAGATACTGACCGATCTGGCCAGCTATATATACACTTACTATAGCATCAAAAATGGTCAAATTATTTCTTGCAAGTGTGCAAAGAACACATGTCCAGCATGAATTTTTTGAGAAATAAAATGGACCTAGATGCTCTCAGAAAACTGTATCTGAGACAAGGCCTTCTACAGCAGCTGTGATCCTCAGGAATGATGGAACTATCAAAGACCAAGGTGAGATTAATGGAACTAGAGGGAAAGCCTCCTCAGCAGATAGCCATCAGTGGTGGCACTCCCTTCAACAACAAGAGCTGAGAGCAACTACAAATCTGGCTGATCTGAAGACAAAAACGAAAGCTCTCCCATTGTTCTTGTAGAAATAACAATAACAAATAATTAATAACCATTTCACTCTGTTCCTGAAATGGAAGAAGAGAAGCAGAATATAGGTTTCTCTTCAAAGCAATGTGGCCTATTGGATGGAGCACTGAACTGGGACTTGGAGGACGTAGATAGAACTGGGTGAAGTTTTCCATGCAAATCATTTTTTTTTGTTGCAGAAATATGCAGATTTGGGTTCACTGAAGCAATTTGCGAATTCAGGTCAACTTTGGGAAATTGTTTCAGTCAAATAAAAAAAGTCTGGAAATGTCAAAAAAATATTTTTTTGGAATTTTTGTTTCAGAAAGATATTTTGTTTTGGAATTTCACTCAATTTATTTTTAAAATTTAAAATTTAAGATTAAAAACTCTCCAAAACAAAATGAAATATTTTGTTTCATGCTGAATGTTCTCAACTTATTCATTTTGTCAGGAAAAAAAATTGGCTGAGGAACTGAAAAATCAGTTATTTGCACAGGTCTAGATTTCAGTTCTGTTTCTGACTTTGCCATAGGACTTCTTGGTGATCTAGGGCAGGTTGCTTCATCGTTTTCTGCCTTAGTTTCCCTATCTGTAAAATGGAGATGATACTGAGCTACTTTGTAAAGCACTATGAGATCCACTAATGCTGATTCTGACATTGTCTGTTCTTGGGAAGAGGAAGAAAAGAGGGGTTTAGGTCTGTGTATAGGTCACCCATGTGGATTAATGGAATTTTGTATGGTGCTCACACACCACAATTGTGAACAGATTTGTGTCTCTGATAATAGAGATTAACTGGTAGCGATGAATTAAAAGATGAATTTTTTTTATTCAGGCAGCTGGCTGCAGACAGGACTGTAGCTGTGTTTTGCTCTGTAATTAACAGGCTAAGTATGCAACCAGATTTGAGCTGCCTCACAGTCCTGGCCTGGTCTAACCAGTCATGGGGGTGGAATGCCTGCCTACACATCATCTCCTCACCCCCATTTAAATCAATATTAGCACCGAGAGTCACATTGCTTAGCTGGGTCCTATACTACACCAACTACAAATGTATCAAAGTCTCCACGCCACTGGCAGTGAACTACTTCTCATCCTGAATGAGTGAATTTACTCTGTTCCATATGCACAACACCACACAGCTAGACTGTGACTTCAGGCACAAGGCTAAGCTAGAGGTTGTGTGTAAGCTGCACCTTCCCAGGAGGCACTACAACCCAGAGACACACTGCTGAGTCACAATTCCTCCCCTGCTTCCGCCTTCTCCTCAGCAGGTGATAATTTACTGATGGCCATAAGTACAAGCGAACACCTGACTGTCCTGGCCAGTAAGATGATGAAGCCAAGGCACCACTCACCTGCTCCAGTTGAGATGTAAGCAAGGAAGTGCCCCTATTTACTTCTGTGTGCTTGTACCCAAAGCCTGAGGAACCCATGCAGAGGCATAAGGTGAATATTTACTCTATCTACTTCCCTGTGTGCATGGATAATGCAACTCAGAATGTGTCCCAATGACTGGATTTAACCACTGCCTAAATGTATAAGGGCATGCATGCACTCTCTGTTCTGTGATTTATTTAAACTGTTCATAGGGAAAAACCTGTCCAATAGTCAGTGTGTATGGATTTTAAAGCTACCTAAAATATTCATGCTCCTCAAAGAATTCTCTCTCTTTCTGAATTGCAAAGGCCAGTGTCAAGTTGTCATGGATGTCCTGCTGGCCACGACATTTAACAATCATGTAGCCCTTCCTTAGGGGAATGCTGAGGTTTCGGACGATGTCAACAACATTGCTCTCCGTTCCTCTGTCGACCAAATCGGGTTTTGTGAGAATCCCTGTGAAGTAACAAAAGCATTATTGTATTTACAGAGGTGACACACTTTAGAGATGGAAGCATCACTCTTGGTCCAACAGTTAGGACTGAGTTGACTTTTGCATTTAAAGCAGGGATCCAATCACTTCATTACATATGGTGTATTTTTCATACCTGTCCCTCCCCCAAATCACAGCATTTACTCTTTTTTTAAAAAAGAATGGACAGTCAAATTGGTTAGATGAGGAATTAAAATTATTTTAAAATGGGTCATTCAAAAAATTTAACACTTAGTATCACATTATGTGATATCCTGAATGATCTCAGTAAAAGAATAAAACAGAGTTTTTACTATGAAAGAAAAAAAGACAAATTCTAATGTGTCTTTAAAAATCAGTTTAATCTAATCTGGGGACACTAAAATGCCTCAGTCATAACCATATGGCTTTTCTATGGCGTCACTACAGGTGAGAGTTTAGGTTGTTTGGGTGTCTTACCTGTGGATTTCCATACTCTAACATATTTGCATTTCTTCTAAATGTAACCTTATCTCTGAATTTCCTTGGTTTATAATGCTTGGGTTTTGTTTACAGTGTAAACTTTACTTACTGTAAATTACTGATCGAGTCACCCAACCTGAACTCCATCTTAACTTAGTTTTAGTCTGGGAATTTATGTTATGTGTGTGTAAATTATCCACACACAGGGCCAGATCCTCCACGGGTATAAATTGAAGTAGCTCCATTGAAACTGAGGATTTGACCCAATGTCTAAGATACATCTTTTTAAATAGTTGATGTTTACTATCTTATTAATGCACTATGAATGTAGCACATTTGCACCTATGTCCTTTTTCCATAGATTTCTGTATACTACATGGCCTAAGTGCCATGGAGTGCCCAGGAAAGGACTCCCACACAAGGGTATATTTTACTTTTCATAGAATCATAGACTATCAGAGTTGGAAGGGACCTCAGGAAGTCATCTAGTCCAACCTCCTGCTCAAAGCAAGACCAATCCCCTACTAAATCATCCAACAGATTTTTGCCCCATATTCCTAAATGGCCCCCTCAAGGATTGAGCTCACAACCGTGGGTTTAGCAGGCCAATGCGCAAACCACTGAGCTATCCCTGAGCGTTTGCTCCCTAGAGAGCCATTATAAGAAACTCCTAAATGATTCTAGGCTCACAAATTGTCAGAACAGACACTTGCAGGAACATTTTACAGAATAGGAGAACGCTCATAAATTCAGGGGCAGGGGTTGGTCGCTCCTTTAGCCATTTTCCCTTAAAGCATTTGTGATTTTTTTATCTGAAATTCAGATTCTGAAACGAAGCATTGATAGGAAAATCCTGTGTGGATTGCAAATGATAGCAAGCCCATCACCAAAATACAAATCTCAAGTTCCTTTGCTGCTTTCCTGTGATTCTTTTAGCAACATGGATAACTGGTAGAAAATGCTCAACTTCTCAAGTGTTTATTACTAAACATTCTTTGCAAGTACAATGACTTTTCCCACAACCCAATCCCATTTTCTTTTTAAATATATGTATCTTTACTTACCTAGAGTTCTCTCCCCATTAGGGTCCACCTCTTTAGCCATTTTTAGGGCCTCTGTAGTTGCAATATCCACATTACTTGGTACCACTACCAGATTTATAGTTTGTTGCTTACAAATATATTTTTTAATTAGATTTATGATCTAATAAAATAAGAAATGAAATTGAAAAATTCACACAGGCCATAGTAGGCAAATCCTATTACAAGTGGTAGGTTTGGTTCTTCCAGATTTCATAGCTTTGGAAGGAATTTAGCTACCGGCTACCTCCTAATGTGGTTATGCCCACTGCATAATTGCCGAGGTGCAGTATGAGTCTTTCTCACTTGCCTCAAAGCACTGAGTACTGCCAAAGGCACTGGATATAACTTAATGGATCAGTGGTTTGAATCCAATACTGCAAAATTTATGTTCCTAAAACTAGCTGGCTCGTGGTCAAATCTGATAGCATGTCATTAGTATTACAGATGTGACTTTGGGACGAAAACATACATGAGAATTTCAGAAGAACATAATACAGCCTGAAATTTTATCATCTAAAGGTAACATTTGACCAACTTGGACAACATTGTTTAAAAGCACAGAATAACATTTATAATGGTCTTTACTGTAACAGGTTTACAAGTCCAGGCAGGTATACTTAGAACTAAATCAGGAAGGATTAAGCAATATCAAATTTTAACTTTTTATGTCGTTACTGAAAACCTGAAGACAACAAGTCTCACAATGTAACATGAAGGCCCAGATCCCGAGCTGCAGTTCAGAAGGTGGATGTGTGCAAATGAATTGAAAACACTTGTGTATTCCCTCAGTCTTGGGGCTGGTGGTCAGTGGACTGGTACTGAGCATAAATTAGGGTAGCCTCAGAGTTGCTCTATTTTATGCCAGATGCCCATGGCCTCAAAGAACCATGACTCTCGGGGGTTGCTGGGGCTTAAGGAAGCCTGGAGAATGCCATTTTCAGATGTGTACCTCCTCATCCAATGCATTTAAAATATCATTTTGAAAGAGACAATGAGAAGTTATTTGCCTCTGTGTAAATGTCAGAGGGTCATTCAAAAAACCAATATGCTAGATCAAAAATGTCAGTGAAGACACAGAAAGTAATTTCTGCAGGCTGTCATCCTCATCAGTGTTTGAATCAGAAAAGATTTCTAGACCATCCTTCTTTCCTCCCCAAAAATGCAGAGTCATCTTTTGGGACAACACTGAGGATGTAAAGATCAGATGTCCTCAAGTTCTGGGTGAGTCCAAGGGAGATTTTGAATGGACAGAAAATCTAACAACCACCTTCTCCTTCCATTAGAATAGAGTAGGGAGAGGGAAGGAGGGAAAATAAAGAGGAAAGATGGAGGAGGATTAATGGCAGTGGGCAGGAAAGAGCAGGATGGGTGGCTGGAAAAACAACCTTCCTGGGGGCCAAAAATCCGTGTAAACAGCTCTGCTGAAACCGCTGCAGGGTGAACGAACCCACATGTTTTCCCCTCTTTTGTATACTGCACATCCTTCTCAAAGCTAGCACTTCCTTCACTAAAACCTTATTTTGATATATCTTAATTCTTCTTGGGAAATTACATATCTGTCTGTTCTGTGCCATCATTAAGCAGAAGATTATGTAAATCAAGACACTCTAATCTCTTTTGCCATCATTTACCAGTCTCCCAGCCCAGAATTTCTACATACTTTACCTGATTTCCAATGTCTTTTGGCTGATTCCCCACAGCCACCCTAGCAATCCCTGGCAGATCAATCAGCGTCAGATCTGGAACATTCGGGGAGCTAATTTCTAGGGAAATTAATTCTTGGCTAATGCCCACTCCTTCACCAGCCATTGCATCCTGGGCTAGAGGAAGGAAACACAAAAGCAGAAAATAGAAGCTCATCATGGAATTTAGACTAGAAAATGACATGCATTAAGAAAAAACCTATTACTAAATTTGTTTCTGTAGAAAATGTGGTCTCAGAAAAGTTATCCTTTCATTGTATGTACCTTTGAAATCAGATTTATAAATATAGTATAAAATAATGAAGTTTAGTCTTCATTTTATGTACTGTAAAGGACAACAATATCCAAGACTTGGCCCAAGGAATAGCAAATATCAGCCCCACAGAACAGTGCAACAGGTAAACCATAAACGTGCTGCTAATCTGTCAGCATCCAGCATAAGTGCATGTCTGGTTTGAAGCACAGAGTAGAGCTGGGTGAATTTTTTCACACATTTTTTTAAACCGAGAAATGCAGATTTGGTGACACCAAAACATTTCACAAATTCATGTCAATTTCACAAAATTGTTTCAGCTAAAAATGCCTAAAACAATTTTCAAAACAAAACAAAATATCAATGTATTTTAAAACCATTCAAACAGCAGATATCAAATAAACAAGTTTGAGTTCATTGAAATGAAATGTTTTATTTGACCTGAAACAATTTTTTTTTCAATTCATTGACACTTTTCAGTTTGACCCAATACAAGATTGTTTAATTTTTTTTTTTCGAAATCACCAGCAAACCAATAAATCTGTTATTTGGCCAGCTCAGCAATGAGCCCATTTACAAATGTTACCTATTGTAAGCACTATGCACACTTATGGAGCTGTAGAAAAGAGTAAGTGATGATAATTGTGATGCTCCGTACCTTGGGGGAACACCCAGAACCCACATGTTCATCCCTGTAAAATGATTGTGTGGTATCCAGTGCACACTTTGTCATGTCAGGTGTCTTTGGAAGGCTCATGATATACTGAGCACTGTTGTTGTAGTAATGTTATAGGTTATAATTTCATGTATATAGTTATGAGGCTGAAAATGTATCCTCATGGCTTAAAGTCAGCCCAGAAAAACACTCTCCAGAAGAAGAGGGGCAGTTCACACCTCATCAGGGCAGGGATGGTACAAACCGAGCCCAGCCTCATAGGCAGGGCTTTGGAGTGGAGCCCGGAGCTGGAGCGTGGAGCAGTGGAGCTGCAGGTTTTTTCCTGGAGCTGGAGTGGAGCCAGAGCACTGCTCCAAAACTCTGCTCATAGAAACAAAGGACTCTGGACTAGGCAACAACAAAAGGATCTGTTTAGACTCTTGAGTGAGTCACCCCCTTTTTTTCCCTGTCAGTTTGGGACTGCAATGAGGTGATGATCACCTGACCCTGAAGGGCGGGGGGAGGGAAACCAAGAGGGAAGAAAGAACATGATAAAAGGGAGAGATTTTGCCATGCTCTCTCTCTCTCTTCCACCTACATCTATAGACACCACACCAAGTGACTGAAGTGCTGATCAAAAGGGGAGAGCCTGGCTGAAGAGCAACCAGCCAGACTGTGGTGAGCAGCATCAAAGTTTGTAAGGGCATTGAAAGTGTTAAGACCAGCTTAGAATGCATTTTGCTTTTATTTCATTTGTTCTGCTTTGATTTATAATCACTTAAAATCTATCTTTATAGTTAATAAATCTGTTTGTTTATTCTACCTGAAGCAGTGCGCTTGGTTTGAAGTGTGTCACAGACTCCCCTTGGGATAACAAGCCTGGCACATATCAATTTCTTTGTGAAATTGACAATCTCTTATAAGCTTGCAGCATCCAGCCGGCGTAATTGGACACTGCAATATGGAGGTTCCTAGGATTATGTCAGGGACTGGAGATATTGGCTAGTGTCATTCAGCTGCACAATCCAAGCAGCATCTTTCAGGCCAGAGGCGCTGTGTGAACAGCCCAAGAATGGGGATTCCCACAGCAGAGCAGGGTAAGGCTGGCTCCCAGAGTTCAGGATTGGAATGACCTAGCAGATCACTGGTCCAGATAACACCAGAAGGGAACATCACAATAATGTCTTAACTAGGCACAAACATCCCCAAGAGAAGAGTGAGAAATCCCCATTTTTCATGATGCCATTGTAAACACAGGCCTCTATCTTGCAATAAGCACCTGTGGCCACAAAGACATCATGCAGAATCAGGGCAACAAGGAAGTACAAGATTCAAAATATGTTATTTATGTGCCAGGTTACATTTACCTTTCCTTATTTCTTTTTCCACTTCCGAAGGACCATTCAATTCGCGCTTTTTCTCCAAGTAAATAATTTTTCCTTTCCATTTGTGTGTGTCATGCACTTTCTTCAGTTTGAGCTCTAATGGACATCTGGTAACAATACCTACCAAATTAAACAAACATAAAGCACTAGTCGTGTACGAAGAACAAAACACGATATTTCTCTCCTCTTTGGAAGCCATTGAAATACCAGCATATTTTGTCTTTTGCTGATTTTCAACATATATCGTATTCAAAGGTACTACTACTGCTTTGCAACTACACAATAGTAGGGCTCAAATGTAATGTTCATTGCAATGATAGTTTTCCACTGGAGTTCAAGGACTTCTAGAGTAGGCTCTTTGTGCTCTTCATCTGAAGAACTCAAAGCTCATGATGTAGGTGTGTAAATACATTGCAGTTATCCCCATTTTGCAGAAAGGTGTACCTGAAGATCAGGTAGTGAAGTGAATTGTACAGCCCCCACTCCCTTCTCCCCATTTCAAAAAAGTCCTCCAACACCCTTACAGAACAACACACCACTGTGACCCAGGGAAGTGTCAGATTTCTGACATGAAAAGCTGAGAGGTTCTTACCACTGCCTCTAGGAAGAGCAACTCCGGACAGGGCTTCTAGAACCGAGCTTTTTCCAGAACTCTGGTCTCCAATCACAGCAATTGCTGGCAAAGCCAGGTCCTTCTCCACTCCGAGCGCTCTCAGGGAGTCAATGAGATCAATACAGGGACGAACCTTCTCCTCATATTGACTGCACAAGGTGTGTTCTGCTTTCTATAAAAAAATTGCTTATAAATGGAAAGATCTTGACCTCCAGTTTCAAGAAAAGGTATCTACAAATATAGGCACAGGGTCAGTGATGAAATACTGCAACACCCTGTACCCCATGTTCACCACTTTTATATTTTGTGCAAAGTATGCCTTGAGGTAGCATCTGAAAATTCATAATCTGCTGAATATTATGCTGTTGAAATGTATGTAGCAACATTGTGTGTAAAGTTATAAGTTTCTACTGTATGATTCTTACTGAAATATGCTATAATTCTGGGTAACACCCACAAACCAGTTTCTCAAAGACAGACACACCCTGGCACACCAGCAAAGTGTTAAAAAACTATCACCAGCTGAAGCAGCCATTCTCCAGCACAGGAGATGGTAGAAACAAGAAATTTACATTTTATCTCTGGGACGGTTCAAACCTCACCTATGCGGGAGGCTGTATGTCTGCATCCCAGCGCGAGGGAAGGGGGTGATCCTCAAAGAGGGGAGAGGAGTAGAAGAAAGAGGGACAGTAACCACCACATCACCTGTCCTCCTCCTATCTCTCTGCTCACAGCATCAACAAATTCCTGAAGGACATAGAACAGGGGGAGGGATCTCAGGCTGGAAGGAGACCCAGACTGTGAAATTTACTGCAGCTTCTGGTGAGACAACCCTTTTTGTTTTTATAGTATTAACTTGGTAAAGTTAGGAATTAGCTTGCATTTTTATCTTTTTCTTTCTGGTGAGGCAGGGAAGATTGCTCAGGGAGTGGGTGAGGCATGGGGAAAGTGGGGCAGTCTTCTTAATCTGTTTTATCATTCTTGTCTGTGAGGCTGCTTTGTGGTTTCTCTTTATATTGATTCCACTATACTAGCATTTTTAATTACTGTGGGAGATGCCTAATGTATCAGATAGGCATCTCTTGTCTAGATAATAAAGTAGGTCTGTATAGCCACACATCTCTGGCACAAGGAAAGCGTGGCATTTCTGTAAAGACAAACAAGTCAAATACGGACCAATAGTACTTTATAAAGGACACTCAAATTTCCCTGCCCCCAAAGCTCTAGTATGGCTCTGCCCATCCCATTCATAGACTTAGACTTTCAAGTCAGAAGGGACCATCATGACTAGTCTGATCTTCAACACATTGCAGGCCACAGAGCCTGCCCCACCCCGTCCTGTAATAGACCCCGCACTTACCAGCCTCACACAGTCCCTTGCCTGAAATCCTCCCTGCTCGCACCCCAATAATTATTTTAAAGTATTTCTCTCAATTTCAAAACAACTGCAACTTTGAAGGCTCATTTGGCAATTTGGTGGCTTTTCCTCCACTCTCCTCTGATGAGCTTTCCTAACTGACAAGGGACATGATAGAAAGGGGGCGCGCTCATTCCAGTGCAGTACGCTGCACAGTTAGATCAACATTGAGGGGGTTGAAGACTATTAGGCAGCATTCAGAAGTGCCCGCGGTTATCATCATCCACTAACTATTCAGCTGCCCGAGTGAAATGAGCTCGGGATGCCGTCCAGTTCCCGACTGGTGTCCACCCCACAAAAGTAAACACCATGACTGGCACAAATTGGTTCTCTAGTTCAGGGGTTTCCAAACTTTTTTGATCCCACACTCCTATCAGAAATTTTTTTTTGAGCATGCAACCCCATGGGGGAACCCCCACCCTTGCCCTGCCCCCATCCACTCCCTCCCACTTCCCGCCCCCGACTGCCCCCCTCAGAATCCTCCCTCCTTGTCCCCTGACAACTCCCAGGACCCCACCCCCTATCTAAGCCTCCCTGCTTCTTGTCCCCTAACTGCCCCCCTGAGGCTGTTCCCGCTGCTGTGCTGCCCGGCTCCCGGGACCGGTCCCGCCGCCGCACTGCCTGGCTCCTGCGGCCAGTCAAGCGGCGGTGCCCGGCTCCTCTAGCTCCTCAGCGCCCGCCTCCTTGGGCCAGTCCGCCGCAGCACTCGGCTCCTCGGGCCAGGGCTACCGCGGCCCTCTGTGGACGGTTGTGCAGACCCCAGTTTGGAAACCACTGCTCTAGTTAGCACTCTCATTGGAGGGGCCTAAGTCGGAATGGCCAAAGAAACTGAATGGCTTTTACCCTGAGAGGCAGTCCCTGCAGAAAAGGGTTGGGATACATTGGCAAGGCCTTCTGGGGAAACAGATGCTGCTGCTGTTGCTGCCCACAGGGTAACTGTTCTGTGGCTAAAAGCATTTCAGTCCCTACGGCTGTCATTTCAGCACCTTCCACGAGCACGAACAAGAACTGACAAGACCATGCAGTTAGTGCACATACCGAAAGAAGGGGGTTTTTATAGCAGATACCCAAAGGTAGCCCAAAGGATAAAGCATTTTCCACTTATAATTAATTGCATTTCTCCTACGCCTCAGGAAAATAACAAGTTATTAAACAACATGCACTGGGACTATTAACAATTAGGGATAAATCTGGGCTTTCCCAGTGCAGGGGTGCTGGGGACGTGCAGGGACAGAGGGCCCTGTCAGCTCCTCCCCCTTGGAGAGCACCCCCTGAGGACACCGGCAGAACACTGAGATTAGTGCTCACGTGAACATCAGTAAGAGAAGAGGGCTCCCAAGCACAACTCCAGTGATTGTGACCAGACTGGTTGGTGAGATGGCCAGGGCTCTACCATCGCTATTTGCTACCCTTGTGGTAGCAAGTCCATTGCACCTGACTCTAGCAGGTGCCAGGAATGCTACTCGTCATGCCCCTTTCCCTAGAGCCCCCTGAGGCATTCGGCCTGCATCAGCTCCGCACAAACAGAACATCCCAGAGCTTCTCTGCTTGGAGGCACAGCTCTGCTCCCACCCACTTCGCTCTCCAGAGAGGAGCATGTACATATATACATAATTCTTACAAACAGTGCCAACTGACGATGAAACCAATGCCCCATACTATGTGCATAGTTAATACAGCAGATTTCAGTGGAGCAAAGCCCACAGTACACCAGCCAAATATCTGGTCTTCTATTTCATCAGAATAACGACTGTATAGTCCTGGCAAATTTTAGTGTATGGGCCTCCAAATATATAGTTGTCACTCACCTGCGCATTTTTATTCACCATGGGAGATGGGGGTTTTTTCTCTCCCTTGACATTCTGCCCAGACATCATGCTATGCTGGAGTCGTCAGGATGTCTTTCTAGGATAAAAATCAAGTCATTAGGCCTGATGGAAAACATGGCCACATTTCATAATCAAAAGAGTGTTGTTAATTTAGCTCATATTCCAATCAGCTAAAATCTTATTAGGCCAGATGCTCAGCTAGTGTAATTAGGATAGGTCCACTGAAATCAAAACAGTAATTTACATCAGCTGACGGTGGATCTAGCCCATTGTCTCCAACCTTAGTAGACTAATAGAACAGAAGTGGTGTAAATATTTAAGTTCTAATTAGTTCTAGACAAACTGTTGTTACACAGCAGACTTCATTTTATAAACAAGTTTTTGGGCCTACTGCATGATCTTAGTTCCCCAGAATTATCATGCTTAACCACTGAACAACAGTGAGCAACTCTGCCTGTTATCAGCAGTGTCTTGGGAAGATCTTAGGTTCTTTTGTTGCTTCTTCCCCATAAAATATTGTAAGGTAGGCGAAAATTAGGACCCGTAGTAAGAATCAATATATCAAGATTTACGGTCCACCCAAGTAAAGTTAACAGCACCAGCCATCATGATCATCATAAGAAATAAAACACTTACTTGGCAGCTACCAAAAGGATTTTTTTAAAAAGCTGGAAACTGCATAACATTCCTATTAACAAATCTCAGTTTCTTTTGACAAAATATAATCACACACATAAGCCATCACTTGATCCAATAATGACTAATACATCTAAAATTATTAGCTACATTGATTTATAGTAGTTGAGGATCTGCCCTCCTCCCCTCATTTTTTAAAAGAAGCTTACAACATACATTTCAATATAATTAGTAAAGAGTATTTTTCAAACATCATCAGTATACTTCATGTTGCCTACTCATTTCACCTAGATTTTCAGAGTTGTTTGCAGTGGCTTCTGTGCTTTTTCCCTGTAATCCAGATTTCTGTCAGATAAGTCATTTGGGTTCTCAGACAGTAACACCGGCTAACATAAGTAATTATTTCAAGAGAAAGAGGACCTTTACCTGGCCATATGCTAGGAGTATTTCAAAACTATTAACTCTTTTAGGGTTGCTAGTCATCCAGTTTTTGACCAGGATGCCCAGTCGAAAAGGGATCCTGGTGGGCCCAGTCGGCGGCACAGTGTGGGGGCTGGGGCTAAGGCAGGGCTTCCTACCTGCCCTGGCTCCACGTGGCTCCTGGAAGTGGCTGCCAGGTCCCTGGGGCCACTAGACACATGGTAGCCAGAGAGACTCCATGCGCTGGCCCCACCCGAGTACCAACTCCATAGCTCCCATTAGCTGGAACTGTGACCAACGGGAACTGCAGAGAGAAGCCTGTGGGAATGAGGGCAGTGCGCAAAGCCTCCCTGGCCACCCATATGCCATAGGCAGTGTTTCTCAAATGTGGCCACCGTGGTTTTGGCCACCAAGTGGTTTTCCTGCGCCCACAATAGCCTCCTGGGCAGAGACACAAGAGGGGACAAAGCAGTGGCCCCTCCCTGAAGCGCTGAGGGGCTCTAGGGGCAAGCTTAAGCAGGTTTTTGGGTTCAGACCCCCCCACCCTGCTCCAGCCATAGGGCTCTGGATCTGGGCTTCAGCACGGGGTGATGGAGCTTCAGCAGTACAGGCCTTACCCAGCGCCGTGGTCAAGAGGCAAAGATGGGAGTGAGCCTGGGGTGAGAGGCCACAGAAGGGAACTCGGGGTGATGGGAGGCTGGGGGAGGCAGTGTAGGCCAGGGGGATCTGTGGAGGGCTAGGGAAGGCAGCGAGGGCAAGGAGCACCAAAATACAACTGTACATTATTTTTATTATTGAGTCTGCAAAAACCCCTACATAAATAAATTACAAGGATTTGGACATATATATGTGCATATTTACAAGTTTTTTCTAAAGCTAATTAAGTATTTTAGGAAGATTTGTGGGAGCAGCCACTAAAAATGTTGTGAACACCCCTGGCCTGGGGGCCACAGAAAGTGCCACCAGGACCCCACACCGTAAACCACCTCCCGCAGGATGGAGTCCTCTCCCACACCCCAACTCCCTCCCAGAACCCACTCCCTGCTAGGGTTACCATATTTGAACTTTCAAAAAAGAGGACATTGGGGTGGGGGTTAGCCCAGCCCCCTATCCACTCCCTCCCACTTCCCGCCCCCTGACTGCCCTCCACAGAGCCACCCTGCTCCTTGTCCCCTGATCAGTCCATCCCAGGACCCCACTCCCCATCTAAGCTTTCCTTCTCCTTGTCTGACTGACCCCGCCTGAGACCCCCCCCCACCCCAACTGCCTCCCTAGGATCCCCCCACCTGTCCCCTGACTGCCCTGACCCCTATCCACATCTGCACCCCCTGACAGACGCTAGGGACTCCAACACCCATCCAACCACATGCTGTACCCTGACTGCCCCTCCCAGAACCTCCGCCCCATCCAGCCCCCGCCCTGTCCCTTGACCCCTCTCCACACCCCCACCATCAGACAGGCCCCCAGAACGTCCAACCCATCCAACCCCTGTACCCTGTCCCTTGATTGCTTCAACCCCTCTCTACTCACCTGTACCCTGATAGCCCCCACCCCGAACTCCCAAGCCATCCAGCACCCCCCCGCTCGCTCCCTGTCCCTTGACTGCCCCCATGGGACCCCATGGCCCTTCTCCAACTCCTCCCCCTTACCATGCCACTCAGAATATTACCTTTATAGTTAAGGACCAGTCATTATCTTTTGCCTGGTATTTTTAGGCTACTAGCAGACAGGGCAGTATTTAAAGCAAAACAGAACATTTTATATTATTCCAGCAAAACAACCTCTATGCACAACAATTTATTCCAACTCTTGTTTCAGAATCCTATTCAGTGGCTCCTGTACCAGTGTCAAATGGCTGCATACGTAAAAACCAATCTCTCCTAATAGGACAGTTATTGACACAAACCTTTAGGTTATTTTACAGGTGAGGAGAGGTACAAAGGGAGCTGTGGTGGAAAATAAAGAGTCTCCTACTTATAGCTTACTGATTTCAGAATCAGTCAGAAATCCGCTGGCTCCAGTCCACACTGTTTCTGGAGTTTGGCTTGTTGGCCAAATTCTGATATCAGCTACACTGGTGGAAATCGGGTACCACTCTCATGAACTCAGCTGTGCTTCTGATTTTCACTGCGGTTGGCAACAGCAGCATCTACGTCACTAACTCTCCGCAGCTTCCTGGACAGCAAGGAGCAGAAACGAAACTAACCAGGAGGCGTGATCTGAGCATCCCAGTGCAGAGCATTCACGGTCCCCTACCCCAGTGACATACTGCTGCAGTGCTCCCAACAGGAGCGGGCGAGTCCTGCTAATCACGTTTTTTCCCCTCTGTTTCTTTGAGCTTTCAGAGGCATTCGTCCAGCTTCCCTGAATCCCCGAGAGACAGCCGCAGCGAAAACGAAACTAAGCTAAGGCAGCGATGTACATGGTGTGTTATCGTTTGTCTCACAATATGATGCTTTCTCGCTCTCTCTGTAGCCGCGAAGTTACTTATGCCGTAAGGCCGTGTACAACACTGGATACCAACTCCATCAAATACTACTAGAATCGCCTGTTTTAAAATATCTAATTAACAATCATCTGCGATTCCTCTCACAAACATTCTCTTAAGATGGAAACGACATTTCCCCCTGTAACTTGATGCTACTAGTAGAGATTTTACAATCCAGAGTTCGTTTGTTTGTGTCTAGTGAGAGAAAAAACTTTTGTACCTGGTTCTGTCGCTTTATTTCAGGCTCCCTGGTAGCAGCTCTTATGCTACCCACATCTGGCTACCAAAAGAAATTTCTCTCTCTTGCAATAGAGAAATCACAGATAATCACAGGGGTAAGGGATTGAGAAGGAATGTAGGAGAAAAGTTCTTACTGTTTCAGATGTCGGACTGAGAGGGAACTTCTAACACTGATGCTTTTGGCTAGTCAGTACTCATTAGCTCCACCCAACTTCTGAGACACAATTCAGGAGAAATGAAACAAATCACAGCAGCTTTTCTGTGAAATAACCTTGTGACAAGGTAGTGCCTAAATTAAACCTACAGAAATTGTATTGGAGAGAAGTGATTTGCAGTTTGTATTTACTGTATATAATTAAGGCAGCATGAAACATCCCCCCCCACACACACACAGAATACAGTACGGCTTACACGAGCAAGGATGGGAGCAAAATTGGGAATGAGATTTTCAGTGGGATTTATGCTTCCAGGTCACTTAGGAATTTTGCTGAATCCTCATACCCCAATTCTCTCTTCTCCAGGTAGAGCATACCCTAGGCCCGAGGGCCACATCAGGGTTGCAGAATTGCATGGCGGGCCAGGTAGGGAAGGCTGTGCCTCCCCAAACAGCCTGGCCCTGCCCCCTATGTGACCCCTCCCACTTCCCATCCCCTGATTGCCTCCCTCAAAACCACCAACCCGTCCAATACCCCCTGCCCCTTCCCCCCTGACTGCCCCTTCCAGAGAGCCCCCCACCCCAACCATCCCCCAGGATTCCATCCCCTATCTAAGCCCCCCTCCCTACTCCTTGTCCCCTAACTGCCTCCCCAGGACCCTACCCCTGACCCCCGCCCGTTCCTGACCACCCCTCCAAACCTCCACCCCATGCTCTCTGTCCCTTGGCTGCCCCAACCCCTATCCAAACCCCTGCCCCTTGACAGGCCCCCCGGGACTCCCATACTTATCCAACCTCCCCCTGTTCACCATCCCCTGACCGCCTCCTGGGACTCTGCCCCTTTTCCAACCCTCGGACCCAGCCTCGTTACCGTGCTTCTCAGAGCAGCGTGTCTGGAGCCAGATGCACAGCTTTGCCCCCGAGAGTGCTGCTTGTACGGTGGTGAAGCTCCGGGGGAGCGGGGAAGGGGCTGGGAGTAGTCTCCCCAGCCGGGAGCTCAGGGGCCAGGCAGGATGGTGCTGGGGGCCGGATGTGGCCCGCGAGCTGTAGTTTGCCCACCCCTTCCCTAGGCCATCAGCACTCCCAGTATCATTGAGATGGGAAAACCCTCCAGAGTGCTGCCTCATTGGTGAACTAGGAACACTCGAAGAGAGAAGGCAGTGACCACAAACTCAGAAGCAAATGGTTTAAAATACACACATTAGCTTTGGCTGAAACATAACGGGTAGCCAAGTTTTGTCAAATGTAAGGAGCTAAATGTATCAGTTTGGTTAGTGGTGGTTTCATTATTGTTCCTCATAGGAACAGTTCTTGTAATTTAATTTATTTCAGTCTTTTAAAATAGCAAGTATTGGGCCAGATTGTGATGCCTTTACTCGTAGTGAGTAGTACCTTACTCCACAAGGAGCTCCACTGATCTCCCTTAGAGTGAGAGTAAGGTACTATCCAATGTAAAAATATCAGACTGGCCCACACAGATGTCTTTCTGCCTTAGTCCAGTCTAACAGGTTATACAACGGAAATCTCCCAACTTCAGCTGACAAATGTATTTCAGTATTATGGGTACAAAACCAAATATCGTTCTATGGAAATATGACTCAAAATAATGAATTCACTAGGAGAAATGGAAAGACTTACTGCCTTAGGTTTGCAACTGAGCTATGAGGAAACTATAATGGAACAAACGGGATGAACTGATACCACAGATAACATTTATAGCAAGGAATATATAAAGTAACCTGTGACCCTCACCTTTACTAGCTCACCTCTACTGTGTTCCCTGAATTTGCACCTCCAATGCCCATCCCATTACTCTTTATATAAGAAAAAAAAAACTTGTGCTGTCAACAATTCTTTTGACTTAGGTAACTGAACACATTTAATACTCGGGAATCAAATGATTCTACCATTTCTTCTGCTGCTGTGAATCTCCCTCGGTGAAACAGCCTTCTCATACTAAAAAGAACAGGAGTACTTGTGGCACCTTAGAGAATAACACATTTATTTAAGCATATGGTTTCGAAAACTTTTGAGCCTGCCTGTTCATTTCTAAACAAATATCGTGTACACCCGAGGGTGCTTCTTCCCTTGCTATTCTTCCCATCTGACTTAAATCAATGGGACTTTTGCCTGAGCAAAGACTGTGTAAGTGCTAAATAAGGGCATCAGTTTGTGCCCTTTGATTATTAAACACTTTTCCTTTCCTGTACTTTTTTCCTTTTAATAGCCCAATAAAACTCCCTGCTTTGAGATTAGTAGCATCAAATACATGAGACTACATTCAGGACCCAGAGGATGAGTTATTGATCAACGTAAACACTGTTTTATGTGCCACTGATATCTGATTAATTGTTCTGATCTCTCCCCATCAGAAGGTCCTGCAATAGAAGTCATAAGAATAAAATAGTATTACTAGCCATATCAAGATTGTGAAATGCGTTTCATTCTCTTACACAACACAGTTAAATGGGAAAATCAGTTCCAGCCAATTCAGTATTTTTGATGGGTCATTTGTGCCACCTCTCTCGACTACGAAAGGGGACAGCGTGCAAAGACAGTTGCTAAATTCTACTTAAATGGTCAAGAGTGAGCCGTGATCTACTTCAGCCACTGCTGCTTGTGACAGAAGGTGAAGCAAGACCAGGAAGTTAGGATTTTTACCTTGGAGAGTGAGAGGATAAGGGAGGCACTTCACTCCTGTGTGCTACAGGACCCTGTAGATAATGGCCTGTGTTGAAATAGCTCTGTAAACTGCATTCCTTGTTCCAGATAAGCACCAAAAGCCAGCTGAGAGGAGTTCCTCATAGCATGTTTTTCCTGGCTGTTATCTTAATGCCTTTATTTGTAGCCATGTGAGAACCCAAAAGGATGTGGTCAGGATGCTGCCTCTACAGCTTTATTGGCAATGTAGCCGGTGGAAGGGAGGTCATGTACTTGTGCAGTCCGGGTATCACCTATGGAGAGTTGATACTCACCTAGTGTAAATCAGTAGTGCTTCATGGAAGTCAGTGGAGCTATGCTGATTTATATCTACTAATGAGTCCTAAGTAGCTAGCAAAAAGTTCATATCTGCTGGATGTAGTACAAGCCATAGATCTAGAGCAGTGGCTTTCAACCTTTTCCCAATAACCGAATCCCTTTCAGGAGTTTGATTTGTCTTGTGTAACACCAAGTTTCACCTCATTTAAAAATTACTTGCTTACAAAATCAGACATACAAGTGGCACAGCACACTATTACTGAAAAATTGCTTACTTTCTCATTTTTACCATATCATTATAAAATAAACCAACTGGAATATAACTATTGTACCTACATTTTAGTGTATAATATATAGAGCAATATAAACAAATCATTGTATGAAATTTTATTTTGTACTGACTCCGCTAGTGCTTTTTATGTAGCCTGTTGTAAAACTAGACATATCTAGATGTAGTTCCTGGAAAACCTCTGTATAGCCTGAGAACCACTGCTCTAGTGGGCCTGATAATCTCTTTATCTGCTAAATTATAAAAGGACAAGCAACTCAAATTGCACAATGCATTTTTATTACCGCTTTAACAACATTCATAGAAGAATACACTACATGAACACCACTAGTTAGTTAGGCCCAAAGCTCAGCAAAGGCCCAAAGCTCAGCAGATAGCGATCGATCTCTAGGGGGTCGATTTATTGCGTCTAATCTAGACACAATAAATCGATCCCCTAGTGCTCTCCCCGCCGACTCTGGAACTCCATTGCTGCAAGAGGTGGAAGCGGAGTCGACGGGGGAGTGGCAGTGGTCGACTCGCTGCCATGAAGATACCGAGGTAAGTCAACCTAAGATACATTGACTTCAGCTACGCTATTACCGTAGCTGAAGTTGCGTATCTTAGGTTGATTCCCCACCCCAGTGTAGACCTGGGCTCACTGATCTAAGTGGAATCAGAAGCCTGCTCTATATTACTTCCAGTAAACAAGGTAAATCTCCTAGATGATACAGAGCCAACCTGGTCACTTACTGCACTGATGGGATGCTGGGGCTCACCAAGGAGGCATAGCATGCTCATTCACATCTACTGAAATAAAAACTAAGCATAGGTCGTGCTGCTTAAAATACTGTCCTGTTTTACAGAACAATGTACTGTACTTCTAAAGGAATAAATGGCTGACGCTTTATAGACATGCATCACCTATCCATAAATAAAACAAATGGAAGTAGTTCCAAGGTTAAATCAAGCATGTTATAAATCTATTCTAAAATATAAATTATCCCTTTAAACTAATCAGGGCTATTAAAGAGAAAACTAAAGCCTCCCACTAGTGAGGTGCCAGAAAGAATTGAGATGGAGCAAGTTGTAGATAAAACGACTTGTTTACTAGCTAGAAGTAAAACTACAGTATTACTTTAGTACGTATTTCTTTTTTCCAATTTATGTCAACATACACACCCAATCAAGGCTGCATGTACATTTACAAACACTCTTGAGAGAAAATAGTTATCAAAAAAACCCAACATAGATTGGAAATATTTTGCTGCCTTCTGGCTTGCAATTTTGCTTTTAAATATAATAAACCAAGTCACATGCACTATAATGAATTTTTAAAGAAACTGATTAAGTTTAAAGTGAGTTATGATTTAGAACAGTCAACTTGACACTTGAATCTGCTCTGTAATACTGCAAATGGGAAAACAAGGAAATAAGATTAGCTATCCAGTGCACTATGAGGTATGATAAATATAAAACTAGAATACACTTATTAAATGAACAAAATACATTTTATGATGCATTTACTCTTGGTTTTAAGTGTTTTCACTTATCTGCCAGTTCAGTAACATGGCATCATTAGTCCGACTTGTGCAAGTTCTACTGTGCATAAATTAAATGTAAATAAAAGGTGACAGTGTTTGAAACTCCAGACTGAACATCTCTAGTCATATGTGCTTAAGTTAAAAACAAACAAAAACTTTTGCCCCATCTTGAAAATTAAAACTATCTTTAGAAGAGGGTAAGGATTTTTTGATACCCTCCAGGAATCTGCACGCAGGTATTTGTACTCCTCTCCAGACCCTGTACTTTGGACACCCTGCTCCAACCAAAGAGGGCTCCACCACCACAGAGCACCAATGCCACATAACACCACATAACAGTAAAGGTGCTGTAGTGCATTTTATAAAAACCTCTGCAACACTTTGCTATGAGCTCTTTGCTAAGTGGAGAAGAGAAGATCATTTTGTGTGAGACAGTAGAAATTAGTGAGTTCCTATTGTCTTCTAGCTGTAGAAAGCAGCGATACAACTTACACTCTAAAGATCTCCTCATATAAGAGGAAAACTGACTTTTCAGTGCTCCTGGCTCTTGACTGTTCCTTAAGTTTTCCTTTTTCATTCTTCTCTTCATAATGTCCAATTCTTTCCTCTCTTCACCATCCCAGTCAGTGATGTCCTGAGGGCCAATTTCTTCCTCCAAACACTAGCACTTTCCTTCAGTAAAGTGAGACTGAGAAAGGCTGAGAGTCCTTGATCAAGGTTACATAAATGCTATATCTATACCAACCCAGCTCTCTGGAATTTGTTCTATCCGACTTCTATGAGGCACAAGCCTGAAGGAACAAATACTGGTCCAATTCTGAGTTGCATCCAAGTGGAACTTGGTGCAGTTTACAGGCGGAGGATTGTTGTAATTCCCACTTAACTGCCCATGTCTCAAAGGCAGAGGTTCCCAATCTGTGAGGCGTGCCCCTAGGGTGGTGCTGAGGAACAATCAGGAGGACATGGCTGGGGCCACATGGTGGGGGGTGGGAAGGGAGTGCCATCCAGCTCCGCTCCTGGCCCAGGGTCACGGCTGATGGTCCAGCGTCCAAGGTCCTGGCCCCTAGCTGTGGCCCCAGCCATGGCCCCCTTACCCGGGGAGGAGGGGCACGAGGTAAAATGTTTGGAGACCACGGCTTTAAGGCATCATTTTGGCAGCCGGCAATACCAGGTCACACCCCGTTCCCCAGGGGCTGAAAGGACTAGGGCGGCATAGTGCTTCCATGCTGCTGCAGGTAGCTGCCTACTCTGGCTGCTTTGCACTTGCACAGCAACACAAAGCTGCTGGAGCCATTGCATTACACACACTCCAAATCTCCTCCAGAACATTGGCGGATGCTGCATCACAAGCTCACATTAAAGACAAAATCAGTTTGATCAACTTCCCACTCTCTCGTTACATCATCCAATGTGCTTAAGAAAGAGCAGTCACGAAGACTAAGGGTATGGTTACACTGCAATTAAACACCCATGGCTGGTTTGTGTCAACTGACTCAGGCTCATGGCGCTCAGACTAATGGGCTGTTCCCTTGCTGTGTAGACATTTGGGCTCCTGCCTCGCAAGGCCTCAGATCCCTGGCTCAAACATCTATGCTGTGTAACTTCAGTGCTCTCATGGCCAAGATGGAGTCTGCTCTGCAGGAAGCTCTGGCCAAGAGAAGGGAAAGTCCCTTCCAAACACGCACCCACCCCCACTTCCGCCCCCAGAAAACTACAATGAATACAGGAAAGAGAAATACTGATTTACAGAAAGATGAAAGGAGAAAATCGGGGGAGATAAGAGGAGCAATAAAACAAGGTTACACTGAACACAAGGCCCCACAGGTCCAGTGGTACCACAGTCCAAAACGGCAGACACCGCGTAGTATGTCTGCACTCAGAGTTCAGGAGTCCTGGGTAAAGTTCCAGTTCAGTGGTGAGTCTCGGGTGTTCCTGGTTGTCTTCGGTGATAGAAAACTCTCCCCACCAAACCCCCTCTGGTGCCCTCTTCTGAAGCTTTCTGCAAAGCCCCACAGAGCGATAACCTCCCCATGGGACTAGCTACAGCCTCCCTCCTTATTCCCAATGCAAAGTCACAAGCCCAGGTACTCATGGCCAATGTTCCCTCTAATTTTTTCCATCATGTGTGGATTGAATTTTGTTATGTGTGCCAATATCAAGGTAATGTGCAGATGTGCACCACCAGTAGAAACAAAAAAAATAGATAAAATGTATTTTTTAAAAGTTACAATAGGAATAATTTCCCCATTTAGGACAGGTATTTTAGAACTCACTACTCAAAGAATTAAATTTAAACATAAGAGAAATAAGAATTATGAAATGCACAGACCAGTCAAAAAAAATTAGCACTTTGAAAGAATAAAATTAGAGAATATACGTGCATTGCAGGAAGTATCAAGTAGTAACAACACTACGAGAGAGAGAGAGGAGGACTCGACTGTAGCCAGGGTAGAGAGGCATCTCCTATCCCCACCACAGGCTAGGGAAGAGATGTGTCTCTCCCGTCCCTGCCACAGACCCGGCTGGAGCTGGGGCCGGGACAGAGACACGTCTCCTGGGCGACACTTTAGGATCTTATGAAAATCAATATTGTAAAATTGCAATAAGTTGTGCTAGATATGTTAGTTTGCCAAGTATGATCACCTCTTTTATATATTTGTATAACCTGTGTATGTTTGTCTGTATTTCAAACTTGTGCTATGCTTCTGGGTGAAAGTGACACCCCCAAGACAGTTTGGCATCAGCACTGCCTAGCCTGCTTGATGTCCCATTAAGGATCAACAACTATATAGTGAATCCACTGAAAGGTAGAGGGCTACCCCTTATGACTCAGCAAGGCACGCAGGGACATGTCTATGGACAGAACTCTAAGGCTTCCATGTGCTGGGCAGCTTGTGTTTGGACTATAAAAGACCATAAAAGGCAGCTTCATCTTCTCCATTTTGTCTTCAGTCCTTGTTCTTACCTCTGGAGTAACCAAGCTATGGATGTGTTCCAGAGGGACTTTCAAGCCAGCAAATTCACCAAGTCTGCTGGGAACCTGATATATGGACTGTGAAGTCTCTGTATGACTGACTGCTTTACCATTTAACAACTCTCTTCTTGTTCTTTTTCTTTAAACCTTTAACTTTAGACACTAACGGATTGGCTGGCAGAGTGGTATTTTGGGTAAGATCCAAACCTATACAGACCTGGTGACGTGGCTGACCCTTTGGGGTCAGAAGAATACTCTGTATATGTGAGCAGAGTTTTTTTTAAAAGAAAAATTACTTCTCACTGAACCTAGGTACTGACTGGGAGCCAGAGAACTGGAATGCAATAAGGGGGCTGTGGGACTTCTTTTTTGCTTCTTGATAACGGGGGTGGGCGGGGTGGGGGGGGGGGAGAAGATCAGAAGCACAGTTTGTGACTGGTTGGGGAGTTTAACTTCAGTGTTACCCACCAGTCTTGGGAGTATCTGCTCTACCTTGTGCAGCCTGCCCGGACCCTGGCATTTCCAGTGAGGGCTGACCCAGGCACCCCGGGTCACATCTCCTGTCCCCGCTGCAGCCCTGAGGCTGGGGCCAGGGCAGAGAGGCATCTCTCTTCCCCCTGCCCCCTCCTCCTTCCCAGCCCTGTATGCCCCATGCTCCCCCACCCTCTACATTCTCCCCGCTCACCTGTGTGCACGCCTGCTGTGCAGCCCCAGATGGGATTGTGTGTGGCTGCGCCCCTTAGAGGAAACACAGCTCGCAGCCCCATACAGCTCTGGACAGCAGCAACGCTGGGTCCAGCCCTGGTTTGTCCTTCTCGGACAATTCCTCCCTGGCACAGTGCTCCTCCTGGCTCCTGTCCTGGGGTGTCCCCGATCGGCCGCTCTGTCCCTTCCTGGCTTCAGGGGGGTTGTCAGCTGCTTCACTCTGTGAGACCTATAGCCCCTGGAGCCACACACACATACACACACACTCTCCCTCTCTCTCTCTCTTTGCTCCCTACAGCCAAAACAACACTTCCTCCTCCTCAGGACAAAGATTTAAAGGGGCCATGCTCTCCAAACCTCAAAGGTGAGACAACTTCAATTAAACAGTCCTTTCGCCAGAGCCCCACGAACCCGAGTCAGCTGACATGGGCCAGCCGTGGGTTTTTAATTGCAGTGCAGACATATCCTAAGCAGCCCACAAGTGTCAGTGAATCATCTGCCTTACAGTATGAGCCAGCCTCATTATATCTAGATGAAAACTTTGTTACACAAGTTATCGGAATAAAGCCATATTCAGCAGGTGCTACACTGGATCTGATCTGAATTTACTAAGGGGTTTGTAGTGCCAACAATGTGGTAGGCAGTTTACAGAGAAATGTAACGATAATATGTCTCACCTGACGAGCTTACAGTCTAAACAGGCAACATCCAAACGAAGGAAATGGAAGAGAACCAACACACACAAGTGACTGAATAGTGAAGGTAGGCACCTATCTTGTAAGTTCCAAGATCTTGTAAGTTCCATGATTTTTGTATGATGTTACTTTGCACAATTTTTTTCAGTAAGTTAAAGGTGGGGGGCAGAGGAGCAAACCCATGAAATTTAAGGGTGCAGGTCAGGGATCGCCAACCTTGGCACGCAGCCCCCCAGGGTAAGCACCCTTGGCGGGCCCAGCCAGTTTATTTACCTGCTGCGTCCACAGGTTCGGGCCCCCATTGGACCGGAGTGGTGAACCGCGGCCAGTGGGAGCCGTGATTGGCCAAACCTACGGACGCGGCAGGTAAATAAACCAGGGTGCTAAATAAAGCCAAGGGTGCTTACCCCGGAGGGGCCACGTGCCAAGGTTGCCAATTCCTGGTGTAGATCATCAGCACAGAATTCTTGTCAGTGACTCTCAGGTGATTGCTAGAATAGGTTAATTATCAGTACACAAGTATATTAGAAGTAATGGCAATTCAAACTTTTCTTAGGAGATAAAGAATTACTAATTCACTGCATCAGAGTAATCGGTTTCACTGCTAGGGACTCTGTGATAGACGAAATAGAATTTGGTTTTATATCCTGTTTCCTCCTAAAACCTAGAGCAGAAAGCACCCAATAAAAAAATTAGACTTGCCACTCACAATGACAATACAGTACCATTTTGATAATCCTGGCAGATCTACCATTCCATCATACTTACAGACCAGAAAATGGATTATTTTATCTGCACCTGTCATTGAAACAGGTATTTGCTTTCAGACCAATTGCAGAATAACGCCTCTGAAGATCAAGTGGTTAAAACTGAATATATGACTTTATTAATTTATAGCAGCTGTTTAGCTGCTTATCGATTTTTTGAAGGCAACCATATAGAAAAATAATTTATAGGACTTTATTAGCAAAATATAAGATCAAATCAGGTTTGCTGGGATACAACCTTCTATTTGGATTTCAGCTGGCCAGCCATCATATCTGTTCTTGCTATTGTCAGAATGGTTGATCTAGTTTAAAACAAAAACAAAAAAAGAAAGAAAGAAAAAAATCAACCTTCAGTTTATCGTTTATAGACTGTCATCACTAGTCTGGAAAACTTCATGCCTCCCTGTGTAGCAAGAGGAAAAAGATATGGGGGCTTGGAAATCATCAGATACGCTTCACCTTCTGCTTATCTTAAATTGGCACCTCCTCACCCCATTATCTATTATATAATTATTCCTCAAAATGTTATAATCCAAATACCTTATTGCCCAGAAGACCTCAAATATAGGACAATGATATTGAAGTATTTCCTGTAGATAGTTTGTTTCAGTAAGTAACACCCTACAACATTCTGGAAAAGATGTGAAACTAGGGATAATTCCATACATCTTTGGAAAATAGAATAGTTAGAGAAATCTGTGGAAACTGAGCTGGGCCAAACATATCAATTTCTTTCCCCCTCCTTGCATTACAGAAAGTTGACTGTATGGAGCATATAAATTAAAATACCACTGCTATGAGAAGTTCTGATACAGAAATGATACCTGTTACATTTTCCTCAAGTCTGAGGAGGCCAAGATTTTCAAAAATGACTTGTGATTTTGGGCATCCCCCTGCCTGGGTGTCCTGCTTTAGATTCTTAACCGGTCCTGATTTTCAGAAAATGCTGAGCACCAACCCTCTGAAATTCAGACCTCCTTAAAGCAGCCTCAAAAGTTGGGATTTCAAACACTGAGACACCCTAAATGACTAATCACTTTTGGAAATAAGTTTCCAGAAAGAGGTCATAAACACAAGGTTGTGAAGGGTTTGTGAAAATTATAGTTTTAAAAAACAAAACAAAACAATAAAATAAACCCTACCTTTTCTTTTTGAATGTCATCTGGTAGGTTGAAACCTTTGGCAGCTATAAAGGCCCAGCTTGATCTGAACTTAATGTTCCATATTTCTTTACTGCCAAGCTCTGCTATTGCTTTTTTTGCATCATCCTTTAATCTAGTAGAAGAGTTGAAAAATTTAATATTGGAGACTTTAAAATTCAGAACTTTAAAAATAAGGTACATAAGAAAAAAACATCAGACTACATCCTGCGATGTAAAATGAATAATTTGTAAAGCCTTCCTGTATCTTCTTCTGGAGAACTGTCCAGTAATGTGCCATAAACTTCATGGAATCAAATTCTACCCCCACTTATGCCTGTGCAACTCCACTGATGTTAATAAAAGACAATGAATTTGCACAGGGGAGCAAAGAGAAAAATTCTGTATTATGAGGGATTCTCTCTTTTGCAAATTTTATTGTTTGAACAAATTTCATGTACTCTCAGTGTCTTTGAGAGGTTCAGGCCGTGTTATATGGGCAAGTGTTGAATGGGACAGCATCACATGACTGAGAGAAGGAGGTAAGTGATTAAACCTGATCGTAGTTCAAGCTGTAGCAATTTTTGCTTCTCAGAAGGTTACCACCCTGAGTTGCAAGCCCTGTATTATTGTAGCACTGGGCTTGGTATACGCTTGCTTACCTGCTGCTTCCATCATCATGGGTCACCATCAAGAGAAGTGACCCTTGAGGCGCATTTTTAATGAAAGTAGTCATGGGTCCCGAGAAGTCTGTTGATACAACAAATGATTATTCATTACCCCCGTGCCGATGCACAAAACACCATATACTTAGCTTATTGCTACTTTTCAGCTTTGTGTCTCCAAAAAACAGAATCAAGTTACTTATTTTTCTCTAGCCAGATTCTCCCATTCCCATGCAGAGGGCCCAATCCTGAAAGGTAGTGAGGGTGTTCAACTCTCACAGAAGACAGTGAGCATACACCGTGATCAGCACCTCTCAGGAGCTCTGGAGTAAGTAGCTGAAGACAGATTAGACTCATAGACTTTAAGGTCAGAAGGGACCATTGTGATCATCTAGTCTGGTCACCTACAGCACAGCAATCTAGAAATAAAATAAAGGCCTGACACAATTTAGTTTTTTTCTTTAGTATTCAACTGTGAAGTACTCCAGATGGCAAAACAGATTTATCTCTGCTCATCTGTTTTATATTAATTATTGATCATTCTTGGAGATCTTTAGCAACTGTCAAATATTTAATTGAAAAAAATATTTTTAGTCCAAATTTCTTCTGTATGGAAAAATGTCTACAAGAGATCCTCTGCCACTTTTATTTGGTAATACTTTGGCTCTTACCTCCTTCCCACATGTCAAAAAATTTTGTAGATATAACTTTTCCTGTTTTATCTGCAATAAAGAAATGATACACTTTAAACATGGGGAAGGAAGAAGATAGGTAAAGGGAAAGTAAACACAATGGTTAGAACTAAAAATAAAAGCAATGAGGAGTCTGGTGGCACCTTAAAGAGTAACAGATTTATTTATTTGTTTTATTTATTTAAAACAAATCTGTTAGTCTTTAAGATGCCACTGGATTCCTTGTTGTTTTTGTGGATACAGACTAACATGGCTACCCCTCTTACAACTAAAAATAAGTGCGTCTACTTTTTATATTACTATGGTTTCAAGTTTTCATTAGTTCCAGATTTCCTTCCAAGTTCAGAAAATTAATCTGGTGTGTGTGTGTATATTATATATATACACACACACACACACATATATATGATGTATGACCATAGTGATTCTTCTTGACAGCATTAATTCCTGCCCACCAGTGGTACACAGAAGTGATCTGTTAAAGCTATCCTGCAACTGAACTCCACCAAAACTGTAGCATGACAGAAAAGATTTCTGCCCAGATCCTTTCAAATAATGGAACTGGCTTTACTCTTTTACTTTACGTTTAAAAGAATAAGTGAATTGTATTATGAACTTTGGTGCTTGCATATACACGTTATACTGGTTCCTAACTAGTCTTGGGAACGACAGCTAAGGTTTTCAAGTAGCTGTTGATTTTGGATGCTTAACTTGAGACAATTTCAATAGCCTTAATTTTTAGTGGACAGGTGCTCAGTAATTTCTGAAAAATCTGGTCTCTTTATAGTGGCTTAAGTTAGGTCCCCAGATTCTCTAGTCATTTTAGAAAATCTTGGTCAGCAATTGTAATTCATTTCACTGTTGTTCAAATGGGCTTATTTTTGAGTTCATGAAACAGGTGTAAAACTGGAGGCAATTCTCAAGACTTTGACAAATTCATGAATCATCTGTTTTTGCTAGTAGGAAAACTGCAAAACCAGTAATCAGTTTTCATGTTATGCTTTCAGATGCCAAACAGAGCCAGGCATTAATCAGTTACATAAAGGACACAGACTTCCCTGTAGGAGGGTGCTTTCCTCTGGAGCACTGTATGCTGCCTCTCAGTGTGAAGATCTGGCAATTGCTGCCTCCTTTCTGGCTCATCTTGGCTCTCCTCCTTGGCAGGATCATGGGGGAGGGGGAAGTATCTTAAAAGCACAGAACTCTAAAAGTGCATTTTCCACAATTCATGAGGCAGAGTCCAGAAGTAGAGAAATAACATTCCAGCCCTGGGACTCTCCTGAGATCACACCAAACTGGGGATGCCTGGTTTTACTGTGCTTGTATGTGGAATATCGCGTTTTTCTCTGTGCTGCTAATCTTGGTTTATAATTTTCTCTTCCTTAACAACAATAACTGTTCATTCAGAACAGAAAGGGGACAGCAATGTAAATTAACGTATTAAAGTGATGCTACAAAAAAGTGTCGCGTACAGTCTGTAGTCGAGAGGTTTAATTAATTAGAAAATATACAGAGGACATTTTATTGTATTGCATTGTTAGAGAGGCCACTTTTCTATCTGAACCACTGGATAAAGGAAGCAAGATAATTAAGGAGTACATGTGAATATTTGTTTAGCCAGAAACTCTCTCTCAGTGGAAGGATGGAAGATATTCTACCCTGCAATATTTTTACAGATGTTAAGGCCCGAAAGGACCACTATGATTATCTGGTCTAACCTCCTGCATAACACAGACCACAGAACCCCATCTAATAATTTCAACATCAAACCCATTATGTGCGTTTAAGTTGTAGCAGATCCTTCAGAAAAAGATTTAGTTTTGATGTAAAGACTTCAAGAGAATTCACTGTATTAATAAGTAAGTTGCTCCTATGGTTAATTACTTCCAGTTTTAAATTTTGCACTGTAGTTCTAGTCTGAATTTGTCTAGTTTCCAATCACTGGATCTTGTTATGCCTTTTTCTGCTAGATTAAACAGCTGTCTACTATCAGAAATCTCTTCCTCACATAGGTACTTGGAGACCACAATCAAGTCATCTCTTAATCTTTTCTTGGATAAACTAATTAAGTTCAGCTTCTGTAGTGTCTCATTATTAAAGTTTTGTTGCTCTCAAATTATTCATTTTACTCTTTTCTGAACCCTTTTCAATTCTTCAACCTTTTCTTTAAGTGTAGACTCCAAAGCTAGATATAATATTCCAGTAATGGTCTCACTATTGCCACGTACAGAGGTAACAGCACCTTCCTACTCCAACTTGATATTCCTCTACCTACACATTCAACGATCATGATCGCCCTTATAACTAGTCTCACCCGAAGAACTCATGTTCAGTTGGTTGTCTACTGTGGCCACTAAATCCTTTATGATTTTTTTTTAATAGAAAGTAAAAGTACAAGATAAGTTTGGTGACAATGACATGAACATTTTGGTATATGGTATACCTCAGCTGGTATAAACAGGATATCTCCAATGTCAATGGAGCCACACCAACATACACAACTTGTTTTTTTACCTACACACTTGGAAGGGAAATGGATGCATAAACAGAACAATAACATTTTATTTTTATTTTTTTAAATATTGCAGCATTTTTGGGTGAAAGCAAACACCCCACTACATCTGAGTGTGCTTTCCAGACTCAGGGCTCTTATTAGAGACCTGAGAAATTTTGTGTGTGTGACATGCACAGTAATTCTTCTCTCTCTAATTTAAAATCCAGGGCCACTTGGACAACTTTTCGAGGTTGTCCATTATTATCCACTGAAAATTTAACAAGCTTATTTTTTTTTGTTCCCCCACTATTCCAAGATTCTTTTCTTCCAGTGCTTCTTTTTATTGTTGTTAAAGCAAAAATGAATTTGAATCTGATAAAACTAGACAGTTACCAGTTCCTGCTGTGTAAGGAAACAGAACTCCGATAAGGCAGTGAAAGAGATATGAATGCGGCACTCTCTGTACTACAGCCACAGAGAAGGTTGTGGTTTTCCTTTTGGGCAGTGCCACAGATGGACTGTGCGTACCTTTACACCTATAAGTGGGAGGGACAGAGGGGAGGGCAAAAAACTTGAGGGTACAAGGTGATGTTACAATGACATACATGGAGAGCAGCCCAAACTCATTATGACTAGAGACTAAATTAAAGATTTAAACCAGAGATTAATGTCACTGTGGTCTTGGGCATAGAGCACTGGACTGGGACTCAGGAGACCTGAGTTCTGTTTCTGGTACTTGCCCAAAGTCACCAGGCAGACCAAGGGCAGAAATTTTACTGCTCTATGCCTCAGGTTCACTTTCTGTAAAATGGGCATAATACTGAACTTGTGTAAAGCGCTTTCAGATCCACAGATGTAAGGCACTGTATAAAAGTTAGGTACTATTATTTAGAATAGTAACTCACTATGTTATCTGCAGTAGTCCTTTTTATACATCTTTTCAGATCAATAGTCATTACCCAATTTTGAGAAGTGTATCAATCACTCACATTTCAGGTATTGTTTTCAGTTTAGAAGATAAAAGCTTGCTGGAGGGGGCAGAAAGGAAGTGTAAGAGGAAAGTTTGAATCCAAATGATTCTTGGTTCAGTCATTCATACACTATAAGGCCACACTAAAAGTGACTGAGAGTGACAGACAATTATTGTGCTTGGTTACTCTACTTTCATAAGTGTCCAACAGAGAGGAAATGGTAGTTTAAAAATATAGAGGGAAGACTGTTAGATTGCATCTCAGACATGCAAAATCATTTTTCTTAGTATACTACCATTATCCCCATAACATTCTTCTCTTACTTACAATTCACAATGGCAATGTTTATACCTCTTCCAACATTACCCTTCTGTTCACTTATGATCCTGAAATTGAAATAAATACACTGTCAGTCAGGAATTGTACTTCCAGAAGGGCTGTGATATGTACCTATGCAAAGTCATTCCTGTATTCTTGTTTTTAGGTTAATCGTTTAATTGAGGAGTCTGCTGAAAGCAATGGAGCCATGTCTTAAAAATCTATGGCGCACTGGACAGTTTCCTCCAGAGAACCCATAATGAGTCTAGTTCGAAACTGTAACCTGTACAAGTGCAGCACAAGCAGAGTAAAAACAATGCCAAAGAGAAAACAGTTTTGTGGCGCCATTCCATGCAAATTTATAGAATAGGCCAGTGTATCTTCACAACAGCTCCACACCAAGATTTTCAAAAGTGACTAGCTTTTGAGTGCCTAACTTGAGATACTGTAAAAAGGCCTGATTTTCAGAATGCACTGAACATCCAACCTATGAAAATTAGGCCCATTTACAGTGTTTCAAGTTGTGCAGCTGAAACCTGAGGCACCCACAATCACTGGTTACTTCTGAAAATCTTGGCCCAAGCAGTTTATATGAACAAAAGAGAAAAGTCAAGATGCAAGTTAAAAAAAAAAAAGTTAGAGCTAGAACAGAAAGACTATTTTAGTGACACAAACACAGCAAAAACAAAATGACAAAGTAGATTAAAAGGAAAATATCTAAAATGTCAAAGAAACCCGAGTATACTTTCAGAATACATACAGCAAGGGAGACTGAAAAGATGTAACAGAAGGGAGAGAAAAAATGAGGTGGAGTACAGTGTTGGTAATGGGCCAAAATAAATGTGGGAGAGGTATTCTCCACATAGATGAAACAGAACTATCCAGGGCTTAAAGTTTTAAGATATCCATGAGCTGACCCAATGAAGCCAATCATGCAGTCAGAAAAGAGAAAGATTTAAATTTCAGGGAGGTGTCAGCTGCTCAGAAATAAGGACACCGAGTCAAACTTTTGCCTCCGTAAAGTCAGTGAAAATTTTGGCACTGACTTCAATGAAAACAGCATTTGGACCCAAATGATGAAGAAAGCAATGAGCTATCCCAAAGGGAGAAAACATATGGATTAGAGGTAACAAAATGTAAGGGGATTCTAAAAAAAGTTTATAATCATTAAATTAAAAATCACAACATCTAAATCAGGGGTGGGCAAACTATGGCCCGCGGGCCACACTCGGCCCGCAAGGCCCTCCCACGCGGCCCGCGGCCGGGGATGGTGCCCTTGGCCCCCTCCCCCGGAGCCACACAGCGTGGGCACCGCTGCGAGGCTGCATGCCCCCCCTCTCCTGGAGCTGTGCCACGCGGGCAGCACTGGGGGCCAGGGATGCATGCTTCCCCCGCCCCCAGAGCTGCGCCGCAACGGCAGCGCTCCGGGGGCCGGAGCTGCGTGCTCGCCCCTCCCCCGGAGCCGTGCTGCGCGGGTAGCGCTCCGGGGGGCCGGGGCTGTGCACTGGCCCCTCCCCCGGAGCCACGCTGCACGGGGAGCGCTCTAGGGGCCGGGGCTGAACGCTCGCCTCTCCTCCGGAGTCGCGCAGCATGGGCAGCGCTCCATGGGGCCGAGGCTGCTAGCTGGCCTCTCCCTCGCAGCCGCACCGCGCGGGGAACTCTAGGGGCCGGGGCTGTGCACTCCGCCCCTCCCCTGGAGCCACCCTGCATGGGCAGAGCTCTGGGAGCTGGGGCTGCATGCTTCCCCCACCCCATGCAGATATGATAAGAGGGGGAATGGGAGGGTTTCAGGGTGGGGTGGGCGGGGCTTTGGAGGAGGCAGTCAGGGAGCAGGGTGGGTTGGATGGGGGTGGGGTTCTGGGGTGGTGGTTCGTGGGTGGGAAGGTGGATAGGGGTAGGGGCAGTCAGGGGATAGGGAGCAGGGGAATTGGGTAGGGGGTGGAGTCCTAGGAGTAGTTAGGGGTCTGGAAGGGGCAGTCAGGGGACATGGTGTGTGTGGGGGGTTGGATGGGTCAGGAATTCTCAGGGGGCAGAAAGTGGGAGGGGGCTGGATTGGGGGCGTGGCCTTGCCTATCCGGCCCTCGATATAATTTCACAAACCCGATGTGGCCCTCAGGCCAAAAAGTTTGCCCACCCCTGATCTAAATGAATCCCACCTCTGGATTTCCAAGCTTGCCTCATTTGCTATATGCCTGTCCTAGAATCACACCTATACTTTACAGAGGAGAGCTGAGATGGTGCAGTCTTGCTTGAGGGACTTAAGGAGTGTATCATAGTAAATAGTATTGAAAGTTGAAAACCCCAGGATTGGTGAGTTTGTATTTTGTGGTTTGTGTTAATCCAAGAAATGCAGAAGTGACAAAGAGTCCTTTGGCACCTTAAAGACTAACTAAAATTTTAGAGCATAAGCTTTCGTGGGCTAATAAGCTTTCGATGAAGTGGGTATGCTCTAAAATTTTAGTTAGTCTTTAAGGTGCCACAGGACTCTTTGTCACTTCTGCAATTCCAGACTAACACGGCTACCCCTCTGATTCAATCCAAGAAACATCTCTTTGCAATAAAAGTTTAGTCTGTTACTAAACCAAAATGCCCCTAATACTCCAGAAAGTGCTTGTTTAGACTCAGAGTAGACTGGTACTTACAGCTCATCATCAAAACAAATCTTTGCCAACTTTTCCTTGCCACCACCACTGAGTAATCGAAAAGCATAGCTCCCAGGTGAGCATGGAGACCAATGGTCACATTTCTGTCTTTTTGGGGGTGGGGCTGTAATGAAAAAGAAAACAGAACATGCTTTATTTGAGCACTACGTAAACACCGTTCATATACCAAAATGACTAATTAATTTCAATATATTAGCGCAAGGTCACACAGGTACTTACAAAGGCAAATCTTGCCAACCCACAAACATATCAAAAATATCGCAGATTTATATGGGCTTGAAACTGGCACCTGCTTGCCAAATGAGGGTAAAAAGCAAAGAGGATTGGGGAGAATGGGTCCAGCAGTCCTCTGAGATGATCTTTTGGCCAGCGTTCTAGAGTCCTACAAACATAGACAATTGCTCAGACAAACAAGATTGGTTACAATTTGCAGGAGATGATGCTGCTTGCTTCTTGTTCACAATGTCACCTGAAAGTGAGAACAGGCGTTGGCATAGCACTGCTGTAATCGTCATTGCAAGGTATTTATATGCCAGATGCACTGAAGATTCATACGTCCCTTCACGCTCCAACCACTGTTCCAGGGGACATGCTTCCATGCTGACGACGGGTTCTGCTTGGTAACAATCCAAAGAAGTGCAGACCAATCAGTGGCGGCGTCAGCTTTTTTGCCGCCCTAGGCAGCGAAGCCAAAAAAAAGTTCTCTGCCAGCGAGGGCTGCTGCCGAAATGCTGCCAAGGAGAGGAAGAGTGCTCCCACCGAGGCGGTTTGCCAACTCTGGGAGGAGTAGCTGCCAAAATGCCGCCAACGGGCGAAGCAGGTATGGCCGCTGAATTGCTGCCAAGGTGGGGAGGAGCGCCACCCCAATTACGCATGGTGCGCCCCCCACATGGTTCCGTGGTCCTAGGAGCTGCCGCCGAAATGCTGCTGAGGGTGGCAAAATGCCACCCCGGGCAACGGCTAGGTCGCTTAGTGCTTGCACTGGCCCTGAGACCAACGCATATTCATTTTCATCATCTGAGTCAGATGCCGCCCGCAAAAGGTTGATTTTCTTTTTTAGTGGCTCATGTTCTGTAGCTTCTGCATCAAAGTGTTGCTCTTTTAAAACTTCCGAAAGGATGCTCCATACCTCGTCCCTCTCAGATTTTGGAAGGCACTTCAGCTTCTTACATCTCAAGTTGACTCCCATACCTATCTTTAGAAATCTCACATTGGTACTTCTTTGCGTTCTGTCAAATCTGCAGTGAAAGTGTTCGTAAAATGAACATGTGCTGGGTCATCATCTGAGACGGCTATAACTGAAATATATGGCAGAATGTTGGTAAAACAGTGCAGGAGACATACAATTCTTCCCCCAAGGAGTTCAGGCACAAATTTAATCCACACATTATTTTTAATGAGCGTCTTCAGCATGGAAGCTTGTCCTCTGGAATGGTGGTAAAAGCATGAAGGGGCATACAAATGTTTAGCATATCTGGCATGTAAATACTGTACCATGCAATACTGGCTACAAAAATGCCATGTGAATGCCTGTTCTCAGTTTCAGGTGACATTGTAAATAAGAAGCGGGCAGCATTATCTCCTCTAAATGCAAACAAACTTGCTTGTCTTAGTGATTGGCTGAACAAGAAGTAGGACTGAGTGGACATTGTACCAGACACATGGCCAACCCTTCTCCAGAAATAAAGTTTTACATTGTTTTGTTACATAACTGCACTCAAAACCAAAACAAATATATATTTGTAAGTTCCACTTTCACAATAAAGAGATTGCACTACAGTTCCAATTTCACAGTAAAGAGATTGCACTGTATGATGTCCATTGAAAATTACGATTTCTTTTATAATTTTTCCAGTGAAATTATTTGTAATAAAAAATAATATAAACTGAGCATTGTATACTTTGTATTCTGTGTTGTAACTGAAATAAATATATTTGAAAATGTAGAAAAATCCAATATTTAATAATTTTCAATTGGTATTCTATTAAGAGTGCAATTAAAACTGTGATTAATCATGGTTAATTTTTTTAATCACAGTTTTTTGCGTTAATCACGTGAATTAACTGTGATTTATCAACAGCCCTACTTATACAATCTGCTCATTCATTCTTGAAAGAACAGCACATAACCATTCATTCATTAACAAACAATCGGTTTGCAAGTTAAGTTACAAACACTGTGCTTCACTTATAATATACTGCATATTAGCAGGAAAAAAGGCATGTGACCACATACCCTTAAGTACTGGTTTCGCTCCAATGCTCTGAAGATTTTCGATAGCTGATGATAGCGAATCTTCAGGTACGAAATCTGCAAACAGGTATCCCAAATACCAAGCACACAGTGATGCTAACATAAGTCCCGATAACTTTGCAAGGTCTGATAAGAAACAACAAATCCATTATTTAATGCGAAAAAAAGGCAGCATATGATAAGAAGTCTACACAAAGCTACTAAAAATATAGCATATTCTATCACGCTGGTACACAAATACACTACTTTGAGAACATGAAATTCAGTCCTGATGCACAGGCTTTCCACATCATTTGAGATCTTTAGTGGGGCTGCAGACAGAGTTTGTGTGGCATTCAACAAAGGCGTTGTCATTGTTGAATGCCACACTCACTCTGTCTGCAGCCCCACCTAAGATCTCAAATGATGTGGAAAGCCTGTGCATCAGGACTGAATTTCACGTTCTCAAAGTAGTGTCAAAAAAATAAAGTCTTAAAACACAACTAACAACAAAAATCCCACTCTATCCTTAAGCAGAGGTTTGACCCTAGAAAAGGAGACCTGCCAGAGATTCCATGAAATCATCTAGACTTGGCTATTGCTATCCATTTTAGATTGGCGGCACCCAGATACTACAGTGATAGGTGGCCGTTTAAAACCCTATCCTACAGATAGCTCTCAGGGGGCTCTTCATATCCTTTGGAAATATACGAGGAGACTAAGATAGGCCTGAATATGCAGATATGTAAATGGAGTTGAGGTTCAGATTGAGGGTAGAGTTGTGAAATCTAGATTTGCACACATCTACAGGCCCATAAACCTGCACAGAGATATGGAGTCACAGCAGCCACTAGTATAGCCTCTCTCAATTACACTAAAATTTCCAAAAATGTTGTAGAAGCTATAGTAGTGTCTATATGCGCAAGGAGACAGATGTATATTTGCTATGTTTTTGGGAGTGAAGCTGATAAATACAATCACATTGTACCAGACACACGGCCAACCCTTCTCCAGAAATAAAAATGTATACCCTACCCCCATGTTAATAAAATATTACATTTCTATTGCATCTTTCAACCCAAAATGGCCCCAAGTGCTTCACATTGTGAGTACGTATACTGTGTTCATTAAGGAACTACTTCAACCGTCACTGAATTGCAGCCTTTTTGGGAGGCTGGAAGATGGGAAAGGGACAGGGAAAACATGGCAGCTGTTTTACAGTACTCAGCAGTCCAGACAAGAAAATGAGAACTGAACATCGTATTTGGAGATTCTCCTGTTTAAGTTTCCTTTCCCAGGAATACATATGGGATATATAGGTGGCACCCAAATCAAATTCCTGAGCAAGAAGTTCACAAATTCCCTGTGCTTTAGCACAATCCCAGGAAATTAGGCCCCATCTATGCTGGAGGGGTGGGTGGGTTGAGTTTAAAATGATGTAAGTTAACATGATTTATTTAAGTGTTGTTTAAAACCATTAGCACTAGAACTGTGCAAGAACCAACATTTGTGTTTCAATTCAAATTCTGAAATGCTGAATTTTTTTCATTCTGATTTACTACATGGTGTGACAAAGCTCTGGCCTTGTGTCAGTGGGTCCCGTGCTTCCAGGTGGATTACGCTAGCCTCAGAGGCTCACTGTGACCCTTCACATAGCCTCTCTCTCTCTAGAAGCAAGGGTCGCAGCCTACTGAGCCATTTTCATCCTAAGCAAGCAAGAGAGGTGGGAAAAAGCAACCCTTTCTCGCACAGTCTCCGCTGTCTCACAGTCCCTGTGATTAATTGGGGAGAGTGGGGAGAGGTGGGGCCTGCCCTCTAATCCGGGCACCAGCCCAGGGACCCTAATAGTAGCAGCTATTTGTAGCTGCCTTTTCGACACAGGATAAGTACAATTCCCTGGGCCACTTACCCACAGCAGCCCCCACTTCCTCAACATCTACTTCACCCTTACCTCAGGGCCTCCTTCCTTGTGCCTCATAGGGTTTGTCCTGCGCAGCTTCTAGGGCAGCACAGCTTCCTCCTACAAATCCAGACATGCACCTCTAACTGACTAACTGGGAGGCTTTTAACTAGGTCCAGCCAGCCCTTGATTGGCTTCAGGTATCCCAATCAACCTAGCTGTTTCCACTGCTTTCTAGAAGGATCTTAACTGGCCCCAGATTTCTTGATTAACCTGGAGCAACTGCCCTTTGATTACCATGGTAACAGGGATTTGTTTAGCTTGGGGCTAACATACCTGTTTCTCTCTACTATCCTACAGTCATCTGGCCCAGTCCTGCCCTGTCACAGTGGAAATTTCTAAATTTCCCACAAAACGGAATTTGTAAAAAAAAAAAAAAATCAATTTCAGGTCAAGTGAAACATTACATTTCAATAAAGTCAAAATATTCTGTATCCATTTTGACATTTTATAATTTTTTAGAATATAAAATAAAAATTGCAGACAAAGTCATTTCAAAATGGAAAATTGAAATGTCCCACTCCACAGAAGTCAAAAAGAACATTTTGACTGTATCAGAATGCTTCATTTTGTTTTTTTTAAATGAAATTTCATCAACACGTTGCTGAGGACAGTTTTTATTGCAACAAAATGGCATTTTCTAATGGAAAAATATTTTGCTGGAAAATTTTTGATCAGCTCTAATTCGTATTCAATTTATACAGATTTTAAATAACTCAGTTAAGCTGCTTATGGTCTATGCCAGGGATAGGCAACCTATGACACGCATGCCAAAGGCGGCACACGAGCTGATTTTCTGTAGCACTCACACTGCCCGAGTCCTGGCCACTGGTCTGGGAGGGCTCTGCATTTTAAATTAATTTTAAATGAAGTTTCTTAAACATTTTAAAAGTCTTATTTACCTTATATACAACTATAGTTTAGTTATATATTATAGACTTCTAGAAAGACACCTTATAAAAACGTTAAAATGTATTACTGGCACATGAAACCTTAAAGTAGCGTGAATAAATGAAGACTCGGCACTCCACTTCTGAAAGGTTGCTGACCCCTCGTCTATGCTCAAGATGGAGGTAATCAGATATTGTAAACAAGTGCTTTATATTAGAGCTAGTTGAAAACAGGATGTAATTTTTGCAAAAATATGTCAAAAATTACATTTTGAGAGTCAAAATTTGACATTTCCAATTAAAAAGTGCATTGAAAAATTGAGTAAAGTTTTAGTACATTTTGGCTAGCTCTATTTAGCATTCAATGATTGGTAAACCCTACCATACCATTGATCTGTTTCAGCATGTCTGAAGTTGAAGGGAGGGTAGAAAACAAACAATTGAAGGGATTTAAGTAATAAAAACAGAGGATTCTTCTAAAGTGAAATGTGAACAATTCCAAGAATTGCTAAGCAGCAAGCTAAACACGATTTGTGGCCACCTGCAGAAAAGTGCAGAAACTCAGTTTCTTTCTCCTTTTGCAGAAATAATGTGACACTGAATATAACTGTCAAAGTGAAAGCAAAACTTAGATGAGTTTGGCGATCATGTGAGAGATTTTCATCTCTCATGATTATAAATAAATATCCACACTATTCTGTTAAGACCCTTGTTACAGACTTATTAAGCTTTTTAACATTAGTTTAATTCAAGAGAAGTCTTTTGATCATTTTCAGCATCCAAAAAAAGGCAAAGGTCAGTGTTTATGCCACTAAAAACAATCTGAAAAGCAGTTTTCCACTTGATCAAAAAAAAAAAAAACCCCAAAACTTGCAACCTTCCTTTACACATTACCTTCAATGAAGTACAAAATAAGCATTTTAAAGAAATAATTGATGCACTTAGCCTTGGGTATACTCCTCCAGACAAATTTCAACTGACAGACCCACTGCTAGTGATTGTCTCCATTGAAAAATTAACTCACGTTTTCTATGCTTGAGCTAGCCTACCACTACTGGGAGCAGCAACACATAACACTTGAGCTAATTTGTCCACACAGGTATAGCACTCATTCTTGTGGCATTACTCTTTTGTCTTCAATAACACAAAGGTGTGTGGGATGGTGGAGTTTGTTGTTTGGTTGTTTGTTTACAGCTAGATAACAGACAATAGACAACAGTTATCCCTCTGTAAAATCCTAAATATAGACAAAGCAATTATATTATTTATCGAAGATACCTAGGTGATTTAGGGTGACCAGATGTCCCAATTTTATAGGAACTGTCCCGATTTTGGGGACTTTTTTTTTTTTTTTTTTTAATATAGGCTCCTATTACCCCCCACGCCGATCCCCTGTCCTGATTTTTCACATTTGCTGTCTGGTCACCCCTAGGTGAGGCAGCACGATATTCCTGTCTGTAGTTACCCTCACATAGTTTACTTTTCAATAAAAATAGTGCTTTATCTCCAGTAGGATTTTACAGGGGTATAGCTAACATATTTGTTAGTTATCCTGTGGTAAAAACACACCATTTTTGTCAGTAATGACATAGACTAAGACTTCTGGAGGCATATCACAGGGTTTTTAGTGTTGCAGTTAGCTGAGTTGCTCCATGAATTCTTTCCCAGTGAATTGTGGGAGGACTTTTCTATATTTCCTGGGCACATGGGAGGAATTGTGGGAAGTGCTGGAGGACAGCTGCATTTGAAGGGAGACAGCAAGACCACTCTGCAGCGTGGACACAAGTTAGCAGCTGATGAGTTGTGCTAACTCAAACATTAGCCTATACCCTCCAATGGGACAGCCAACAAGGGTTAAAAGCACCACCACATTCAAGTTCACAGTTTGTCTGCGTGGATGTGGGACTCAAGTTAGGCACAACACTCAAGTTCTATGTTAAGTTAACTTTGCAATGAAGACAATTCCAAAGTGGGTCCACATTCACACAAGTTAGCCTCGCTCAAGACCCGTACCTTTAGATAACGCTGCCGTGAAGACATAGTCTTAACTTGAGTTAAGTATTCCAATGGAAAGAGAGGAAATAGTAAAGGAAGAACTAAAAGGATCAGCACTGATATTAAAGAAAGATGAAACATGAAAAATGACCCTACAACAGCTGTAAGCAGCCATCCTTAGAAAACTGCACTCCTAATTAATACTACTGAGTTTATTTCTAAACAGAGAAAAAGGAGGATATTTTGTCCAAGCTGCTGAAGAGACCATCCAAGAATACAAAGAGAAATCTCAAGTAAGTCTTTTCCATTGGCTCTGGCAATGAAAGTAAAATAAAATTAAAAAAAAAAAAAAGAGTGAATGTTTCAGGTGGATTCATCCTTAGCTTCTGATATACGAGTGTATATGAACCTCACTGAGGAAGGAGGAATACCTAACAGTTCTAAAATGCATTCAAAAGTTCTTCTGTAACCACCATCAGATTCATTTTGGTTGAAAAAAGGGGACAATATCCCAATTTCTCCAAGACATATGGTGGAATTCTCAAAAAGTCTCTCTCCATAGCTGCATTTAGCTACCATAAATAACGTTGGAATTTGCATGTATAAGATAAGGCCTTCTATTAAAGAAAAAAAAAAGCACATTTTTCACTTGCACTAAAATTACAAAAGCAAACTTAAGAGGCTTCAGAGGGTATGTCTACACAGCTGCAGAAGTGAGCCTCCCAGACCAGGTCAACAGACTTCAGCTAGTGATCTGAAATAACTGTGTAGACAGTGCTTTAAAGTTCTGCCTCAGAAACTTCATAGGCTTCAAACCCAAAGTTGCACCTTCTATGCACTGTCTACGCAGCTATTTGTAAAGTACTAACATGAATCCTGCAAGCCCGAAGCTCTTGAGCCGGGGGGAGTCTACAGAGACCATGGAAGCGTGACCTACCCAGACAGACTCAATAGATTACAAATCACTGCAGTCTCAGTGGAAATTTGGCCTGATCTAATTAACTAAGAAACAACAACACAAGGACCAAATTGAAAATGATTCAGAGAACCTGATACTGAGCCAAAATATAAAGGCTAGAGGTCAAGACAGAAAAAAGGTGAAAGTTTCTGATGGAATGTAAAAGGTTTCTACCACAAGTTTATGTTTATGAAGGATGTTGAGTCACAGCTTTTTGCATCAAAATGGTTGATTTTTTTAGATCTAAAAATCACAAAAAAAAGTATTGATTTTAGAACTTTAAAAAATAGCAAAGGCTCTGCAGGCCTATCCACCCAGTTAAGCATTAGTCAAGTGTTTCTCATTGTTCAGGTGGGGTGGTTGTTGTTTTAATTATTGGTTTGGTCCAATTCTGTAATAGACTTGGTGCTGAAAGAGCAAATAAATTAGTCAAAGTGTACTGGTGCCTAAGAAAGATACAAAAGAGCAGAAGATATAATTCATTTATAGATAAAGGACTCAGTTATCACATTCTTGTGGTTTATTTACCTAATTGCAAGCTTTTCAATGTTTCCAGTGTGTGCTCATCTCTCTCCCTTTCCCCCATCCTTCCTCATTTAAAACTAGTCGCTGCTCACTCCACCCCCATACCACCTGGCTCCATGGTGTACATCCTTATCCCTATCACTCAACACTGAACAAGGAGAACAATAGCTACACATACACCCGTACCTGTTAAAACCACAGTGCAGTGTATATGTAACCACACTGTCGTAGGTTTCATATACATGGACATAAATGTTCCCTGCCCTACCTCTGTTTTCATTTGGGATTTCAAAGTCACAGTGTTAGTAAAAGATTTTTTAACTGTGTGTTTGTTTGCACTTTAACTTTGTTCTCTGCTTTTTTGCACAGAATAAAGTTCTAGTTTTTCGAGAGTCAGAGTAGCTTTATTACTTTACACTAGGAATTACAAGAAATAGCAGGAAGCAAAGCCCCACCCATAGTTAAGAACACCCATTATGTAGAAACAACATTAGACGACACTACTGTGGCTGACTGTTAAACTTGTCTTTTAAGATCTTCCTCAGCTGCATAGCTCTACAGTTGGCTGTTCCAATAGCCCTTGCCTCTTCCTGTTCAAATTCAGCAAGGAGCGTGTTCATTTCAACCTTTCATCCTGATGGCAGCTTCTACCCCTTTGCCTCACAGATATTACGCATTACACACCAGCTATAAGGAGGATCTCTCTCTTCTCTGAGATCCAGTCTACTGAATAAACCGTGCTAGTGTCCATCCAATCTACTAAAAGCCTATTCAATCATTCTGCAACTGTTGATATGGTATTTGAATCTTTCCTGGATGTTGCCAAGGTGACCAATGTACAGCTTCATGGGCCAGAGGAGCAAGAGATAGACTGTATCCCCCCAGGATCAATATCAGCATTTCAATTTTGCCTGTGGTAATCTGCCCGTTGGGGAAAATGTCCCTACTTGCAGGGTTGTTTTTTTTTAAATCACAAGTTATTAAACAAGCAAACATCATGGACTTTCCCTAACCAGTCTAACTTGTAATCAGTGACTCAGACCACCAGTGATTCACTAGCAGTTATATAATCATGAAAAAATATCCCCTTCTGTTGATATACTCGGTGGCAAAGTGGGTTAGAGCCAGAAGAGGGATGTGTGCGCTAGCACTCCCCCCCGTCCCCAAGTTCTGGAACCCCACTGATATGAATCCATCCACTACTTCTTGTATTTTCCCAAGAGTCACAGACCTGTGTAGCAGGAGATATTTAACAGCCCTGCACAGTTGGACAACAATGGCCTCCTCTGTGAATTTTCCAATTCCAGACAGATGCCACTGACTGAAAGCAATCTGGTGTTGCAAGCGTCCACAGCACGACTGCCACTCGCTTCTCAGCGGTCATTCTTGTGGTTTACTTAACTGGTGTCCCTGGACTGGCTGTCTGGTGCAAGCTCAGCCACAGATCCAGGAACGCAGCCTTTCGAACCCAAAAGTTCTACAACCTCCGATAATCATCCCAAATCTGCATTATGATGGATTCCACCAATCGGTGCTCATTTTTTGAGCCTGGATGCAGTGATTGCTGTGTGGAGCTGCTCTGTGAATGCCAGCGGTGACCTGACCTTTTATTTTTTGGCACTACATTTATCAGGATCCAATTATTGTGACAGAACTTCTCCCCATCATCACCCTCCCTTTGAGCTCTGCCACCACAGGAGAATCGTATATCCTGTAACAGCACCACTCATAAACACTGTGCTGAGCTCTTGCAGGGTCCAGGTCTGTGAGCGAGATGGTAGGGACGTAAGGGACAGTGGGAAGTGGTTGTTTTTTTTAAAGTGCAGAAATTATGGGATATGGAAAGTATTATGGGGTGTAGAAAGTGGCATGGTGGGAACATGATCCCTAGCTCCCCCAAATCCTTGGGCAAATTGCTGGTATCCCACAAAACACTGTGCAAACGATCTGCAAGGAAGTGAGCCAGAGGCTGGAGCAGGGCACGCTGGGGTAATTTACCTACCTATGCTGCACTACATTTTACATCGATGCAAGCATTTGTGGTGAACATGTGCACTAGCACTGACACACCCACGCATGGGCCAAAGGGCGGTAGGGTGACCACATGTCACAATTTGAGGCTTTTTCTTAAATAGGCATTTAATATCCCCACCTCCTGTCTAGGGTGACCAGACAGCAAATGTGCAAAATCAGCGGGGAAGGGGCTGGGGGGATAGGAGCCTATATAAAAAGGAGAAGCGGGCAGACCAAAATCAGGACTGTCCCTATAAAATCAAGACACCTGGTCACCTCACACCTATCTCAACTTTTCACACTTTCCATCTAAAGGGCGGCTGTCGTTGCTAATCAACCTTGGAAGTGTAGCTGTGGACAGAGGGGGCAGAGAGCGGGTCCCAGTGTGGCTGGGGAGAGAGTGGGAGCCCAGGAGAAGCGCAAAGAGAGGGAGGGACGGGAAAGGGGAACGAGAAGCCCCAACAGGTCTAATGTCCCAAGCGCCTCCCGGAAGGGATCACAGGGTCAGACATCAGGAGGCAGCGACAGACTTGTTCTGCTGGAGGAGGCCGGGGCCAGCCAGCGCCGGGCGGGCTACCAAGGGCAGGGGAAACAGGGGGCTGAGCCCCGAGCTCTGGCGGGGACAGGGGATCAGCCCGCCAGCCGCTGCCCGCCCCGCTCCCCCCAGGAGAAGCGGGCGGACCAGCGCCCGCCACCCCTTCCCCGCGCCCGCAGCCCGGCCACAGGGCAGGGGGGCAGCCCGCCAGCTCACGCTCCCTCCTGTGCGCGGCGCTACTCACTGCTCCAGCCCAGCCGCATCTTGCCGGGCAGTCGCGGAGCTTCTCCCGGGCGCTCCCGCCGGCTCCCTGCACCTGCTCGGCAAGAGCCCGGCCGCGCCCCGGGCTGCGGCGCGGAGCGGAGGGAGCGCCCGGGGGGGGGCACGCCCCGGGGGCGGGTTAGTCACACGTGGGAACAGGGGCGCCCTAGCGGGAGGCTGGGAGCGGAGCTTCCTGCACCGCCGGGGACCGGCTTGAACCAGGAGACGGCGCCACGCCAGGGGGAGCAGCCGCTGGGCCACCGCGGTGCCAAAGTCCGCTCAGCCGCCGGGCGGCGCAGCCTGGGGGCTGGGCGGTGAAGAAGAAGTGGGGGGCGCCTTCCTCTCCCCCCGCAGCGCCGCCCGCCCTTGTGTCCAGTCACCGCGCCCGAGGGGGGATGGGATGGGGTTGGGTTCCGCTTTTCACCCCGGGAAAGAGCGCAGGCACCGCCCGCGGTTCAGCGCTCACACTTCAACGTGAACAGGCGTAAGCACGGAAGTGTGGCGTCTTCACTTCTTCGCTCTAATTGAGGGGTTCACAGGCCAGTGCTACATTGTAATGGTTTTAGAAGGTCGCTTTCGCTAAGGCTATAAGCTAGAACTAAACTAGGGGTGTATGGAAAGTAAATAAGATTTTTGAAATGTTTAACAAGTTTCAATTAAAATGCAGATCTTATCCATGTAGTGTGATCCTTGCTTTTCCTCCCTGAGTTTTCCAAGGTCTGGCAAGTACTTGGATATTTTAAGCTACCCGTAACAACTGATCGGTCAGAAGCCTAATTGGCTCGAAGAGGGAGAGAGGACAGATTGTATGTGTGAAAATACCTGTTCACACTGGTATATGGCTGCAAATAGTGAAAGCGTTACAAACACAATTTTCTTCAAATAGTTAAATTTCACTAGCAAGAACATCAAGCAGGTCAGACTAGAGTCGCCCTGGTCTCTCACAGTAGCTTCAGGTGTACTCCACCCATTGCCAAACTTTGATGCCCACAATTCTGAGCTTTTTACCTGAATAAAACTGCATTTCAAAATTTTCAGCACCCAGCCCCTGAAATACAGACAAAACCAACTCGCTTTTGTTGAACTGTTCTGGTTTAATTAGAAGAGAAAGCATTGGGCCAAATCGCAGGGAATCTTGAAATCTGCCAGAAAATTCTGATTTCAGTTCCTGCATATTCTAATCTCAATATCAAACTCAGTGTGCTGTTGCACATGGTGTGATAAGCAGCAAATCAGGACTTAAAAATTGTTCCAGCACTAGGGTTACTGGGATATTGTTAAGGTGGGGGTGCTGAGTTGTGCTTCCTCTTGCTCATCTGTACCCCTCACTGCCCCAGGCTGGGGCCTGTGAGCTGCAGCTGGGGGCTGGCTGCAGAGGCCTGGGCCAGTAACCGGGCTCCCAGGCCAGCAGCAGAGCCCTTGGGACCAGTGGCCAGGACCCAGGCAGTGTGAGTGCCACTGAAAATCAGCTCATGTGCTGCATTTGGCATGCATGCCATAGCTTGCCTACCCCAGTCTGGTACCTTGCAGCTGTTCCGCTGCAGCAAGAGTCAGGGCTCGGTGTTTCCAAAGGAAGGGACTGTCTGGGAATGCTGCTGTACTTACAAAAACACACCACCTTTCCTGCAGGAAATGCTCCCTGTTCTGCCCTGGGTGGGCTGAACAAGAGGTCGAAAACTTGTGTGTCTCACCCACACAAGTTGGTCCAATAAAAGATATTACCTCACCCGCTTTGTCTCTTGAGCAGATGGTGTCGTTTCTTTTGGTGGTACTCTGTGGGATCGGAGGAGAGTGGCCTGTAAAATGTGGTGTTGGAGAGTTGTCTGGCAGCCTCCTGTTCATAACTACAGCACCTCCTTTGATTATAATGTCAGTTGTTTCTGAGGCTGTGCATGGCGTTGTGTTCTGTATAGCTGAGGTTATGGGGCAAATGATGCTGTTTATTCAGAATTTCAGCCTGTGCACATCAGTGGAAGCACACTGTAGAAGTCCAGTCTGTCATTTCGACCATCTGGAGGATACAACAGGAGACTGCCAGGCCAGGCAACTCTCCACCACCACATTTTACAGGCCACCATCCTCTAATCCCACTGTGGAGTACCAAAAGAAACAACACCATCTACTCAAGAAACTCCCTGCTGCAGCACGGGAACAAATCTACACAGACACGCCCCTGGAGCCCCGACCAGGGGTATTCTATCTGCTACCCAAGATCCATAAACCTGGAAATCCTGGACCCCCCCATCATTTCAGGCATTGGCACTCTTACAGCAGGATTATCTAGCTATTTGGACTCTCTCCTCGGATCCTACGCTACCAGCGCTCCTAACTGTCTGCGAGACACCACTGACTTCCTGAGGAATGCACCGGTGATCTTCCTGAAAACACCATCCTGGCCCCCATGGATGTAGAAGTTCTTTACACCGATATTCCACACGAGGATGGATTACAAGCTGTCAGGAAGAGTATCCCTGATGAAGCCACAGCCACACCTGGTGGCTGAGCTTTGTGACTGTCCTCACCCACAACCATTTCAGATTTAGGGAAAACTTGTATCTTCAAGTCAGCAGCACTGCTATGAGTACCCACATGGCCCTCCAGTATGCCAACATTTTTATGGCTGACTTAGAATACCATTTCCTCAGGTCTTCTCCCCTAGCGCTCCTCCTCTACAGCCAAGCCCTCAGATACAGCCACATTTGCTCCAGTCCCTCAGAGACAAACACCTACAAAATCTCTATCAAGCATTGTTAAAACTACAATACTCACCTAGGAAAGTGAGGAAACAGATTGACAGAGCGAGATGGGTACCTAGAAGTCACCTACTACAGGACAGGCCCAACAAGAAACATAACAGAACACCACTGACCATCACGTACAGCCCCCAGCTAAAACCTCTCCAGTGCATCATCAGCGTTCTACAATCTATCGTTGAAAACAATCCCTCACTCTCACAAGTCTTGGGATACAGGCCAATTCTTGCTTACAGAGAGTACCCAACCTGAAGCAAATACTCACCAGCAATTACACAACACTCCACAGAAACACTAATCCAGGAACCAACCCCGGTAACAAACCCCGTTGCTCTCCCATTCCCCATGTCTACTCTAGCAACCAGTTCTAGTAAACAATCAGCCCATGCAGAAGAGTGAGGGGAAGCCTACTCTAGGGTTGTGCAGGGAACAAGGAATAAATAATTAATAGGGTAGCAAAATTAAGAACTTAGTCATGGCAAATTTTGATCAAATAATCCAAACTGCCCCCCCACTCCCATATCTAGGATTCATCTTGTTTCCCTTCTGCTCCTTCTTCCCCTTTAATAAAAATTCCAACATTATTCACCTTACACACTGAGGCAGATGAGTGACAATATTTCTAACCCCTCCTCAAGGGAGAGTGGCAGCAAGACTTCCTCTGCCTTGTCACAATCAGCTTCTGTGCCCTCCCCTGCACCCTTAAAAATACCCCTCCCCCCATTTCAGGGAACCTCAAGATTAAAAAACAAAGATTTTCAGTGTTCACTCTCTTCCCCCCCAACAGGAGGGGAGTGCGCTGTGAGAAGGATGTCCCCGCCAACTGAGAGGGAGCCACTCCCTGCCCTGCTGGAGGTTGGGATATTGTAGTCCCCTGCTCCCACCACCAGGAGTTAGCCTGCCACCTGCAGCCGTTGCCATTCCTTGTCAGCATGACTAGAGCTGGTGGGTGAAAAGGAATGTCAGGAGCCATGAACTAACTGGGCAGCATAGCTAGGATATTCAAACAGGTTCAGGCAGTAAGGAATCAGATGCCAGAAGACAAGACAGGTGGAAAACATGGCTAGGTGTGAAGGATACCAGATGGCAGAAAAGCACATGCAATAAATGGAGAGGAAAGTAAAGCTATGAGAGAAGGAGCTGAACTGCTATTACTTTTTAAAGTAAGCAATTGCTGTGGTTACCAGAGGAATATTGCGGGACAGCAAATAAAAGGGGAAGGAGCCCGAAGATGTAGTCTTCCCTATTAAAAGGTTTTAGCTAGCTGTAAGAGAGAATTAGAATGACTGAATCTAAAACAGTTTAAAACTTGACAAGTGGAGCTTCTCTCTCCAGTCTGTGCCCAAGACATTGGATTAAGATTCAGAACTGTGCAAGATTCCCTGCTTTGCAATATGCTTCCTGCATGACCTTAAGCAAGTCACTTAATCTCTATGGGTAACACTTTCCAAAAGTGAAGGGACTGGATATCCTATGTGCCCCAGTTCTACATCTATAAAATGGAGATACTTTCCCCTAACTTTTTACCACCATTGGAGATCAATTAGTTAATGAGAAATGTCCAGTGCTCAGCACTTTGGAAATACCATGCAACTTTCTTAGGTGCCTAATTATAGATTGTAGAGTGTAATACTTGGCATTTATTTTGGAAAATTTTGGCCATGAATGTTTGTGAAGTGCTCAGCTGCTATGGTGATGAAGGACATAGGAAATCTGCTATCTTATTTTTTTTAAAAAAGGGGGTGTGGGGGAAGGTCTGGCAAACAGTCTGCAGGTGTGTTAAAGCAGATACGTGTTTAAGAATGGCTCATTGTCAGTGTTTTTATAAACACCAAGAAGGTCATAGTTCTGTAAGTTGGTAAGGCAACTCCCATCTTTTCATGTGCTGTATATTTATACCCGCCTACTGTATTTTTCACTCCATGCATCTGTTGAAGTGGATTATAGCCTATGAAAGCCTATGCCCAAATAAATTTGTTAGTCTCTAAGGTGCCCCAAGGACTCCTTGTTTCTCCATGCAGGTGGACTCTTGCAATCTCACGGAGGTCTGTTCGCAGAGTAACTTGCAGGATTGGGGGCTATGTCTACTTCAAAAGAAAAATAATGAAACAGTCTCTCTAGGGACCCTTGAAGTCCTTCATGAAACCTGGAAGCAAAGGCTTGGCACTCAGGCAGGCTTTGAGAATATTAAATTCCCTTCACTGGAAAGCAGAAGGCCTAAACAAAATACAGACATGGGAATTAAATAACAGAAAAAGAATGGTGAGCAGTACAATAAGCACTTTCAATTGATGAGGAGGAAAAGCCAATGAGACTGAAATCCAATGGTTTGGTGGTGGCCAATTTATGGTTTTAGCTTGGGCTTAACATTTTTTCACTTGAAGGGTGGAGGTTTGGCACATACTATTAGCCCAGAGTCACACCACACACAAGAAAATTAGATTTTACCTCTTCCAGATAAAGGACATTAAAAACTGACATTACAGGCTTGAATCAGTACTTGTGGTAGAGGCACAGGAGTAGAGATGAGCAAAATGAGTGGAGATGGGTTGGACTTGCAGGACTGAATGGGGGAGAATGGTAGGAAAGAGAACTGGTGAAACAGAGTGTAGGAGTGAACTGAAGGAGATATCAGTAATTTGAGGATTAAAAATCCCCACAGAACATTGAAGGTAGTAACACCCAACCCCAAAGAAACACCTCTCGCAAACCCCAACAAACCAAACCAACCCCCCAACACCAGAAATTAAAAAGATAGTAACCAGATTTAAGGCTAAACTCAAACACTGAAAAGTAGGAACATTCACAGCAAAGGTCCCCAAACTAATTTAACTGTTCCTGTAGCAATGTCCTGAGAAAAATCAAACTATTTTATGTATGTTACAAAGTTTCATATTATCAATGATCATAAACACCATATCATCCTCCTCTTAGTCATACATTTACTAGAGTTGACAACTCTAGACTTCTTTACAATTATATACGTTCCATAGGAAAACACCTGCTATACAAATTCCTAGTTTGACAAACATGTTAAGACAATTATTCCCCATTCACCTTTTAAATCTTCATCATGTGTGGTATTGTAGGCATTCGGCACCTCTTAGGATAGGCCCAATGATTCCAAGTATCAAAAATGCAAGCACTATACAGATCTGACATCAATAGAGACATGAAACCAGTTATAGACCAAGGTCTGCGGAGCACAGTTCACTATTCCATTTCATTTGCTAGCTGTACAAATTGCATGGCTGTTCAGAATTTAAGCATTTAGGTAGATGAGTTCTTATGATTCTCAAAAATGTTTCCTCAAAAACCAGACATCTTGCAAAGCCACTTTAAACCACCCCCAACCCCCAAAATAATAAAATAAATAAAATAACCAGGAAAGTAATTGTTGAGGGAGCAGACACAAATTAGTTTGGGTACTTTAACTGTGAACTTTCATACTTTCAGATATTTGGGGTATTATATATTTAATCATAAATCTGAACATTCTGGCTTTGAATAGGGTTTATGCTAAATACAGTATTCTTTGTAGAAATTTATATTTTTAATCTTGTAGTCAAATTTAACAAGTGTTTTGTCTGCGAGTGCTACACAAAATTACTCTCCTTTTAAAGAGTCAAAAATTGTTCTGTTAAGCCAAACCAGTCCAACAGTGGATATTTGTATTGGTTAGGACAAAGTTTATGTATAGTCTTAGAGAAAACTTTCAGGAGTACAGAAGGGCATTTTATGGGTTGTACTCTGAAGCAGTGGAAGTTTTAAAAGTGTAGGAGAAAGTCAAGCACAAGAACTCTCATCTGACCTGTTACCAAAAAGTTGGAAACATGGATGTGTTACAACCAGGCTTCACTGAACAGGAAAAGGCAAAAATCAATTGAAATATATAGTTATATATGCAAAAGTATTGGGTAAATTGAAAATACCGTTCCATTTTAGAATATAAAAATGTGTTTTGTTTGAACAAATATTCCTGGTATCTATTGACTAGCAACATATTTTGTATAAATACATAAAAGATGCCACCTGGCAGCTTAGAAATAAAGGGTTTTAAAAAAATAGAATGCTGATTCTTCAACAAAAAAAATCAGAATCATTATGGCATAAGATTATTTATGTATATGGATATTTTTAAAAAGGAAAACTTGTAAACTGCTTTGATTTTATTTAACTATCAGTTGTGAAGAAAGTCTCAAAGAAGTCACATCTGAGAGATGTCACAGGAGTGCCACCTTGTGAGAGAGAATGCAATAATCAGAGCCAATTTAATATAGATCTCTATGTATCACACCAAAAGAAAATACCTAAAAAGATGTAGTATTAAAAACAGTACCATGAAGTTTGTGTCCCTTTTTCATCTTATAGCTGGAGCATTAGAGATAGCCAATGTTCCCTCTAATTTTTGACTGGCCGTGAGTGCAAAAAATTCCTTCTGTGCAAATTTTTGACAGACTCTGTGCTCGGGGTTTAGGATCTGTGTGCGGGTGCATACCGGCACAGATTAGAGGGAACAGTGGAAATAGCTATAGTTAAAATAGCCAAAGTGTTATTAGAAGAACTGTTCTCCATTTGTCTTTCTAAATGACTCAAACGTTTCACTTACTGGGTAAAATTTTCCATGTCATCTCTGTCCAATGGGGAATACTTTTGAGGAAAAGATGAAGCAAAAATATTTCACATTTTGTCTTAGAAATGAATATCTCGCTCTCACATACAGCAGCCAGCCTTCTGCAGGTTTTAACTTTCAATCATTCATAGACAAGTTCTACTTGCACTTTTAAGCTGAAGCCATATTGAGGGGTTATTGCTGAGAATCTTACATTTGGTCAAATGTACCCTGAATTTCATTGCATTGGGAAAAATTTGGTTGGATACTGAACACTAGTGACTAGGAAGTGGAATGCAACATGATTTAAGAGATACACTGAACAAGTTAAAACAAATTATTCATTTATTTAAACAAGCAGAAATTTTAAATTTTTATATAGTGCACATGGAAGAACAGTGGAACTTGTACAAAAATACCAACCTTTAGAAAACGCAGTGATGATGCCGTACAATGGGAACAACATTGAACAGCAGCTGAAGACTGGCCTTTATAAATGTAACATCCCCCTTTCGCAAGATTTTGGCCCTATTTTCCTTTAATTAACATTCAACTCTGAACCATTAAAATAAAAATGAGTTCTCAAGTGGAGAAATTTCTCCAATAAATGGAAATTTCTCTTAAGGAAATAATTCCATCTGGTGTATCACGTGGAACTAAATGTATTCAGTGTTAAGAGTTTTAGAAGTTGATGCATGGTTCTCTCTTAAAAAGCAAGGCAACTTAAAAAATGATTTTCTCCTTTAAATTTTCCCTTCCAGATGAGAACTTCCAGATGACATTTCAGAACTCAGATTCTTTTAGTCACTCATACTCACTCTCTTTTGGCCAGTAATGCTCTCTTCAGATAAGGCATTAGAGTAGGGGTGGCCAACCTGTGGCTCCGGAGCTGCATGCAACCTTCAGAAGTTAATATGCAGCTTCTTGTATAGGCACCGACTTTCCACTGTGCCACGGGGTGCTCACTGCTCAACCTCTGGCTCTGCTCCCACTCCACCCTTTCCCACACCCTCCCCTGAGCCTGCCATGCCCTTGCTCCTCCCAGAGCCTCCTGCATGCCAAGAAACAACTGATCCAGAGGTGTGGGGAGGGAGGAAGAGGTGCTGATCAGCGGGCTTGCTGGTGGGCGGGAGGCGCTATGAGTGGGGGCGGGAAATTGATCCGGAACCACTGACATATTACTGTGGCTCCTTGGTAACGTACATTGGTAAATTCTGGCTCCTTCTCAGGCTCTGATTGGCCACCCCTGCATTAGAGTAACATGTTTAGACTGTTGATTGGGAACTCTCACCGTCTGTCTGCTCTTCTGATGTTTGTGCCTCAAGGAGGGGCATGGCCCAACCCCTCCTGGCAGCCCCAGAGGAGGGACCACTGCTTTGCCATCACCACCCAGGAGGCTGTGGCTGCAAGAAAAGTTGCTGGTGGCCGCGTCTGAGGAACGCTGGCTTAAGGGCTGGTCCTGACTTTCTTGCAATTATTTCCTGATGTCACCTCCTTTAGAATTTCTTCCTTTGTCCAAGCCCCTCACTCCCCTAACATTTCCCAAGTGGTGAGAGAGAATATATACATGTAGATAATATTTTGACACTAAAGTTGAGAAACATTATTTTAGTTACCATTATTAATTGGTGTGATCACAGCCATAATTTAATTCTTTGGTCACTAGTTCAGTTTTATTCCAAAAAGGAAAGAACAAGTTGTCGTAAGTTTCTCTTCCTATTTTGCTCATAATATACAAACTAGAGTCAAATACACACTTAAATTCTGATGACAACGATCACCTAATTTTAAATAAGACATTAAACATTTAATTGAAAGTTAGGTTGATTTGGAAAGTTAGAGTTACTTTCTATATTTAACCTTTGGTTGGCCAAAAAAGTATTCTGTCTGCATTTTTTGTCAGAAAATAAACCATCTGCCCAATACTGGAGAGCCAACCATGTTGAATTAACAATGAAAAGAAAAAAGAATGTTTAAATATTTGTGAAGCTATGCAAGTAGTAACAAATATGTAATATATTAAATATAGATATACTGTGTGTATATTATTATTATTATATATATATATATATATATATATATATATGAACCTAGTTTCATTTGCCTGCAGATACATTATCAGCAATGCAGACAAACAAGGTTATCATTACATAATGTACTGGGTACTTTGAGATTCCAGTTTGGAATTATTACACTGATTAATGAGAATTATGCATCCACTCTGGTGTGAAGAACATGAAATAGTCTTATTTTTAAAAACATACCTACAAGTGAATTCTCATAAAAGGTGCCAGACTGAGCTAAGATCTAAAGCAAGAGCAGCAGCAATGCAAGCGTCAATTCTGCCCTGCAAACAAACATGGTTCAGCAGAGATCCATCTTTTAGTAGGGGCAGAGTACAGTCTCTTCCTATGCTGTTGTACAAAACTAATCCATTTCAACTAATCCTTAGCCTCTCTACCTGTTGCACCAGTTGTAACAGAAGTTTTTGCAATATGGCTCCCTCTCCTATATAAGCCGAGCTGAGACCATCAGTTAATTTCAGATCAGTGAATTATGTCACCCAAGTGCCATTAGGCAGTAGTAAGACTTGGGACCATTACCAGCCTAGCCTAGATATGAAGGATGTGCCTACAGATAAGATACTCTGAGAAACTCAAGAGATGAGAGGATGATAATGGAATACAACCTAACTCACTTATCATAGTCAAACAGCAATAAGAATGTTAAAGGTTATAAAACCAGTGTTCGCAACAGTCAGGGAGTAGAGTCTGATGTACCTTGAACCTATAAGAGGCATATATCAGTCTACAATCAATTGTAATATTTTGTCAGATTGCACCTGAAATTCATTTAAGGAATGCCAATTTTGTAGATTTTAAACTGTTTTACAGTAGAAACGATTACAAATTATGGGCACTTGACTTTTCTGATTTACACACATTTAATTTATTTACTTTCACACATTTCTATAGGTTACCTTTCCAAGCTTCCTTATGCTGGCAAATTTGATGCCAGAATTGGAAGGCTAGCGTTGGGACCATTAAAGAAGTCAAAAACCACTTCAATGGAACATCCGACAAAGTGGGCATTAGCCCACGAAAGCTTATGCTTCAATACTTTTGTTAGTCTTTAAGGTGCCACAGGACTCTGTCGCTTCGTCAATGGAACAATAATTCTGGATTACCTCTGAGCCATAGAATCTAGTCTTTAGCAAATCCTACGCAGAATTGCTACACAGTTGGGATAGTTGCTCCAGGGATTTTCCAACACAGACGATACAAACTACCTACTACCAAATCAATGTACCCTGCAATCAATACCACGTAAGACTTCCACTCTTATAAGAGCACACTTTAGGATTCTACTCAATTACTTGCTTTCAACTAATAAAAATAAGAATATTGTTAAGAGGTTAGTGTTTCTTTCTTAAGAGACATATGGATTCTAAATTCTGAGAAGTCTGTGATTTACTATCTACACAAAGGCAAAACTCAGAACTAGAGAATGTTAATGACTGATATATCAGTGTGATGATGTTAGTAAGTTTAATATCTATAGCAGAAGGATGCTAAGTGTAGGCTATTTATCTAATATTAATGTTCAACTCAACTTCATTACAATATATAAAAAATGCTTTCAAAGTCATATTTATCTGTTCTCTTCGCTGCCTGGCTTGAGTAAGGTAGCCCAAAATAAGATCCCTGAAATTCAGCTTGGAGCAACAGAACAGTGAAGGCAGAATTGTTGTTTTCCCTTGCTGTAGCTTGAATTGCAGCATGAAGTGAAATCTATTGCACATCTAATTCATTAGGAAACAGCTAAATTTTATTAATAATTAAAGATGCTGTATGCAATAAACTATGACTTTCCCACATTTGCCTAGTAAATACATTTAATGTTAAAATTTGGAATGCATTGCACCAGAAACTACTATGGTTATGTTTGCATTGGGATATATTGGTCTATTACACCATCCTTTGGGGTACATTTATTTTTTTTTTTTTTTAAAGGTGACAAATTGTCTTGGGAATCAATAACTATTTTTCCCTATAACCTTGTTTTTGAAGGCATGGTTTAAAAAAAAATCTATGAAAATCCTTGACATAAATCAACAACAGGAGTATGAGATATCTTATAGCACTATTTCAAAATTGGGAAAAAAAATCCTCCTGAATAAGAAACACTCCATAGGATTTTAGTTTATCATTGAGCTTCATCTTTCATAAAAAAATGCTCAAGCGCATTATTTTCTTAATGTGCTGCTGGCTAACAATTGAAACCTGTAAGAGTTCCCATTGCTTCTCCTGTTGCCAGAGCAACAAAGCAACACCCACCTGAATATCTGCTACTATAAGAATCAATTTAGTAGCTGAGATGAAGTTTGTGCAGCTAGTGGACGCAACTAATAGCACTTTAACTATACGCCTGATTTTTAGTGGCAAGGGATGCCATGAAAACTCACACGGTATTACTGTCTATTTAATTTCTGTTACTGGATTATTGCTTATGTAATTCAAGTATTTCTAATAAAATGTCTTCATTGATGACATTTAAAATGAAACAAACTGAAGGGCATTTATATGAAATACAGTAAATTAAAAATACTTTATTGAACTATTGTGGAGAGAGTTACCTTGTCAATACAAAGTCAATACCAAGAATTTTGTCCAATAATTTGCTTCTTAAGATCCTTTTCAGTAATCAGAAAGCTAAAGTGAAAATATTTCAAGGGTATGCAGTTTTTCCCCTTCAAAAGTAATGAAGATGGTTTCATTCTCCCCTGCACTATTAATCCAGACTCTGTACAAAAAGTCAAAAAATATTTTAATTTAAAACAAAATATGATAAGAGTATTAAATATATTTCCTTAACAAAAAAAATTATTTTCGGTCACATTCCTACATGCCATGCCAAACCCAGGAGGACTAAATGGAACTGGATTGAAGAACTAGAAACACCATTCTTTGCAAAGCAAAAACTTTGGGTAAAACTCAAAAAGGAACTTTCTTTTTATGTTTCAACTCAATGCTCCTAATGCAAATTTGTTTCAACGGTAGGAACCTTCAGTTATAAAGAAACGCAGGGCCACAAATGGAGGGCCACATTTTCAAAAGCATTGAGCACCCTAATGCCATGTGAAATCAACAGGAACTATGGGAGCTCAGGACTTCAGAAAGTCAGGTGCATTGTATTTTAGTCTCCTTTTGTGCAAAGAAAAAAAAATCCAAACTTCATCTGAAAAGTATACTATGGAACAGAAATTCCATGGTATCTGAAAGAGAAAAACGCAGTCACCAAGCTCACATGAGGAAATAAAGATAGTGCTTTCTTAGCATGATTTGAGTCAGCATTGTATTAACTGAAAAAGGAAAAAAAGTCAATTTTTTAACAATATAAAAAAAGGAGGTTGTGTAGATTTAGTGATAAATATCATGGGAATAAAAATTTATGACAATAAGCCTAATTGTAACAATTTTGTCTCATTCTTGCTATGCAGATTTTTACATTTCTTAGTATAGTTTTTGATAAGGCCAGGAGAAAAACAACAAAACAAGACATATGCAGAAATTTCCTACTCGTAGTTCCAAGAAAAGCATTTTCAGATGTATAAACAAACTCCAGCTATTTCCTCAGCCAACCCAGCAATCTGGAACTATAATAAAACACCTTACGAGGCACTTTTAGGCAGGACACACAATGTAGGTGGTGTTTAAAAAGTGTAACTATAATTGAATTTCTGAGCCTAGCACTGTTCCTTCCTCCTGCTCCTCACCCTGCATTGACTGTGCAAGAACTTTATGAAGGAAACCAAGGCTGAGCTACTGCAAAACTAGCTTACTAGCTATAAGAAAATAATCAATATTTAAGAAAAGGTCACATTCTGATCTCTGTTAAACTCCAGATTTATACAACTGAGATGATAATCTGGTCCAGAATGTTTTTTTATTTTTAATATTCTTTTTAGGATTACTGGACCAGCATTTTTCAGTGTCTTACCCAGTGTTCCCACCACCCAGTGTCAATATAATATAATTTCACCATGATGGACCAGAACTAAGCTAACATACCTTAGTGTGTTTAACAGAAAAAACTATTTTATAAAAAAGGAGGATTAAGCAATAACTATTGGGAGTCAAGGAAATCCATCTTGTGATAAGGGATTTCTTGTGGTTTAAGAGCAGTTTTATGTGCACCACACTTACCAAGAGTAAGTATCCTTATAAATTAACAGAGGTAGTCTTGTTTTACACTAAAACGGAGTAGTTTTGGTTTCCCATTTTTCCTCTTCAATCTATTTAGGAAGAATGGCCTACAAAGGGAGATCCACTCAAATATCAGCAGTTTATTTTCTTGGAAAATAAAACAAAATTTCTTCTTGATCTCTCTTCCATCTGCTGTGCAAGACTCACCTTTCCCTCTCCCCTGCCCTGTGAGCACGGTTTCAAAATGAATTGCTGTAAACAGAAACTAGCATTTCTTTAATGTGATTAATAAGAAAAATCAGTAAAATTCATGATCTTTTTTTCTATATTCAAGGCTTGATTAATGTTAGAAACTTGACAGTTCTTTTCTTCTTGTGAGAAAGGGATGAGCAACACATTGTGCATCTGATGGAAGAACATCGCAATGTTTAGTTTGTTTTTTTAAAAAAAGCACTACTGAGATCTTAAAGGTTCAGCTGTGCTATTGAGGAGCAGAGCCAGCAAGGTAGCACTTGAGTGTGGTTATGTTTTGGTTCAGAATCAGTGTTAGAAAATAAAGCATAAAAAATTATGATGCAATATGCCTGCAGAGTATCCAGCAAAAGAACAGTGATTTGAGATTAATGTATATGGAACAAGGTCTTGGCTTTCTCTCCATGGTTAAGAAACTTTATCCTTAACTGTGTTAAGAGAATCCAAGGTTCCTTGACTTTGATCAAGTTCCTCATTTCCATCGATGACGCACTAACGATGACTCATCATTGACTACATCATTGTCAGTGAAGCGATGCTGACAGCGAGGTGGAAGAAGCAGCAAGATTATCAAGACAAGGAGGATGATTCCACATAAACTCATAAGAGCATAGGAGATAATCCACAACATCGGTTCATGGAAGGTCATTGTGGCGACACAGTTGCTTGCTATATCTGCTGTTGTGAAAGGGCCTTCAATCTCAGATACTGGAGAGCCACCAACTTCTGAGAAATTACAAAGAGAGAAACATTATTTAAACAACCAAAGCCCAAGGATGGGAAAAGATGGTTTTCTTAGCAAGATTTAAAATAAAAAAACTACAACAATAGCAAATTCAAATACAGACATGTTGCGTCTTAGGCGTATTTAACTTACACGATTTCCACTTTACGCGGTCAGCAAAAAAAGGGGAGGGGGGGATTTAAAAAACTTCCTGAAGGGGGTGCGATTTCACCTGCCATTGAAGTCAATGGATTCTGGCTATACGCGGTTTCCACTTTAGGCGGTAACCACGGAACGGAACCTTCGCGCAAGACTCGACATGCCTGTAGTTTCGTATTTTAGATATTTGGAATAACTGCAGTAGCTCTGTGTTCTTCTCCCAGTTTTTGGATAAGAGTTATATTTTATCTACATTTTTGGAAAAACCCAGGAACAGTTGTGGTAAAAACTCTTAACACATTAACCTGAATCAACACTGTATGACAACACACAGTGCTTTTTCTACATAATGAACACTTTCCCTGTCAACTAATTTCTAGTGATGTGTCATTCCCCATATTTAATCGATCACCCATGAAGTCTTCCAGCAAAAACAACATAAAATCAGACTTGACACTATTACTAGTACAAAAATAAGACAATATTCTAACACAGCAAAACAGGGAAACAATTTTACTTCTTCTCAGGTAGCCTTTAAATATATGTAGTCCCTAATCTCTCAATTTGTTTTGAGAGAAACAAAAAGGCAATCAAAAATGGTTGACAGAGCAGCTGTCAGCAGAATAAAAACATCCCTCCAAAGTACAACTGAAGAAAATATGGAAACTTGTCTAACTTATTAAATGTTTTTTTTAACATGAACCAACAATTATGACCACTGTTGTAGTTTAGCTATGTTAGGGAATAAAATGGAGCCAAGATTCCATCCTAAGCACCCATGACACAACTTAAAATTCCAACAAATTTAAATCAGTGTATGTTTTGACACTGCCTTCAATAGGGCAAGTATTTCACTTCCGGGGCAGTGCTCCTTTTTAAACATACATTAATGCATAATTTGAAAGATTTATAGCGAGACCAAGCAAATTTCAGCACACATTTATTTCAGTGGTTTGTATTTTTAGATGTTGACAGTGTCTGATAATTACTTCAGATAAAAGTTTAATGACTGTAAATATGACCATTTTATATCTACTTTCTGTGTCTGGCCATGAGAATCTTGCAAAAGATGCTTTGACAGATTTAGCTTAAGCCTAGTCTACTCTGGGGGGAGGGAGAGAAAGGAGGTCAACCTAAAATTGCATAGCTGAAGTTGTGTATCTTAGGTCAACTTACCTGGCCGTCCACATGGCGACAAGTCAACCGCTGCTCCTCCCCTATCGACTCCGCTTCTGTCTCTTGCCGAGATGAAGTACAGGAGTCGATGGGGAGCGCGTATTTGCGGATCAATTTATCGCATCTACACTAGACGCAATAAATCAATCCCTGATAGATCGATCACTGCTCGCCAATTCGGCAGGTAGTGTAGACATACCCTTAGAAAATGATTAATCAGCAATATGGTCAAACTAGTTTTTCATTTTTTTTAAAATACTGCTATTTTATACTTTTCTCTCATATTGCTGACATTCAGTATATTTCTTCTATAATTCATTCATAAGACAATCTTACATTTTCATCACTTAGTACAAAAACCCTAAAAGACAGAATCTTACTACATGTAGAAGTTATGATTAATGAGAGCTGAATTGCTTAAAAAGCAAAATAATAATAAAAAAATCATATGATCTGAACATCAATTCCTGAGGGAGAATTTAAGGCCTGATCCAAAACCCTTTGTTTACATTTTGCAGAGACACTGACAGACTGCAATGGCTCTAATGAGGCAGTCATAGTTTATGAACCTGCCTCCTCTTCCCTCCATTCCGCAAAAGCTTGTTTTTGTTATGAATTTCTCCAACAGTTTTAAAATAAATTAGATCTTCAGAATCTGGAATACTCTCCCCAGCCTATCACCTGAGAACTTTTCACAAATTCTTATGAAAAGACAGTCTACTTCAGTATACTTCTTTAAAAAACATTAAGAACATAAGAATAAGTCAAAGTTGCAGAAGCTTGCATCCCAAGAAAGGGGAAAAAATTCATAGGCAGGAGTTGTAGACCAAGCTGGATAAGCAAGCATCTCAGACAGGTGATAAAGAAAGAGCAGAAAGCATAGAGGGAGTAGAAGATGGGAGGGAAGAAGTGGGACAACTAAACACTGAAAATGGCGTGGAGGTTAAGGATAATCTAGGCATGAATCAATATCTAAACAAATACTTTGCCTCAGCTTTAATGAGGCTAATGAGGATCTTAGAGATAATGGTAGCATGACAAAGGGGAATGAGGCTATGGAGGTAGATATTACCATATCCGAGGTAGAAGCCAAACTCAAATAGCTTAATGGGACTAAACCGGGGGGCCCAGATAATCTTCATCCAAGAATATTAAAGAAACTGGCACATGAAATTGCAAGACCATTAGCAAGAATTTTTAATGAATCTGTAAACTTAGGGGTTGTGCTGTGTGACTGGAGAATTGCTAACAGTTTCTGTTTTTAAGAAAGAAGAAAAAAAGTGATCCGGGTAACTACAGGCCTGTTAGTTTGACATCTGTAGTATGCAAAGTTTTGGAAAAATTTTTGAAGGAGAAAGTAGTTAAGGACATTGAGGTCAACAGTAAATGGGACAAAATACAACATGGTTTTACAAATGGTAGATTGTGCCAAACCAACCTGATCTCCTCCTTTGAGACAGTAATAGATTATTTGGACAAAGGAAATCAGAGGATCTAATTTGCCTAGATTTCAGTACGGTGTTTGATACGGTGCAACATGGGGAATTATTAGTTAAATTGGAAAAGATGGGGCTCAATATGAAAATTGAAAGGTGGATAAGGAACTGGTTAAAGGGGAGACTACAGCAGGTCACACTGAAAGGCGAACTGTCAGGCTGGAGGGAGGTTACTAGTGGAGTTTCTCAGGGATTGGTTTTGGGACCAATCTTTTTATTACTGACCTTGGCACAAAAAGTGGGAGTGTGCTAATAAAGTTTGCAGATGACACAAAGCTGAGAGGTATTGCCAATTCAGAGAAGGACCGGGATCTCATACAGGAAGATCTGGGTGATCTTGTAAACTGGAGTAATAGTGATATGATGAAAATTTAATAGAGAGACATGTAGGGATTAGTAACAAGAAATTTTAGTTATATGCTGGGGACGCATCAATTGGAAGTCACGGAGGAGGAGAAGGACCTTGGAGTATTAGTTGACCACAGCACATCTATGAGCCACCAATGTGATATGGCCATGAAAAAAGCTAATGTGATCTTGGGATACATCAGGCGAGGTATTTCCAGTAGAGATAAGGAGGTATTAGTACCATTATACAAGTATTCCAGATGAGTAGACCTCATCTGGAATACTGTGTGCAGTTCTGGTTTCCCATGTTCAAGAAGGATGAATTCAAACTGCAACAAGTATAGAGAAGGGCTACTAGGATGATCCGAAGAATGGAAAACCTGTCTTACGAGAGGAGATTCAAGGAGCTTGGCTTGTTTAGCCTAACTAAAAGAAGCTTGAGGGGAGAGATGATTGCTCTCTATAAACATATGAGAGGGATAAATATCATGGAAGAAGAGGAATTATTTAAGCTCAGTACTAATGTGGACACAAGAACAAATGGATATAAACTGGCCAGCGGGAAGTTTAGACTTCAAATTAGAAGGAGGTTTCTAACCATCAGAGGAGTGAAGTTCTGGAGCAGCCATCCAAGGAAAGCAGTGGGGGCAAAAGACCTATCTGGCTTCAAGATTAAGCTCAATAAGTTTGAGAAGATGGTATGATGGGATAACATTTTGGCAATTAACTGATCTTCGACTATTCATGGTAGATGGGGCCCAGTGGCCTGTAATGGGATGTTGCATGGGGTGAGATCTGAGTTACTACTGAGAATTCATTTCTGGGTGTCTGGCTGGTGAATCTTGCCCACATGCTCAGGGTTCAGCTGACCGCCATATTTGGGGTTGGGAAGGAATTTTCCTCCAGGGCAGATTGGCAGAGGCCCTGCAGGTTTTTTGCCTTCCTCTGTAGCATGGGGCACGGGTCACTTGCTGGAGGATTCTCTGCACCTTGAAGTCTTTAAACCATGATTTGAGGACTTCAGTAGCTTAGACATAGATTAGGAGTTTATTGCAGGAGTGGGTGGGTGAGATTCTGTGGCCTGTGTTGTGCAGGAGATCAGACTAGATGATCATAATGGTCCCTTCTGACCTTAAAGACTATGATTCTATGAGAACATAAGAATGGCCATACTGGATCAGACCAAAGGTCCATCCAGACCAGTATCCTGTCTGCCAACAGTGGCCAACACCTGGTGCCCTGGAGTGAGTGAACCTAACAGGTAATGATCAAGTGATCTCTCTCTTGCCATCCATCACCCTTCTGACCAACAGATGCTAGGAACACCATTTCTTACACATCCTGGCCAATAGTCATTAATGGACTTAACCTCCATGAATTTAAACCAGTTCTCTTTTAAACCCTGTTATAGTCCTAGCCTTCACAACCTCCTCAGGCAAGGAGTTCCACAGATTGATTGTGTGCTGTGTGAAGAACTTACTTTTATTTGTTTTAAACCTGCTGCCCATTAATTTAATTTTGTGGCCCCTAGTTCTTATTATGGGAACAGGTAAATAACTTTTCCTTTTTCATGCCACTCATGATTGTATATACCTCTATCATATTCCCCCTTAGTCTCCTCTTTTCCAAGCTGAAGAGTCCTAGCCTCTTTAATCTCTCCTCACAGGGGACCTGTTCCAAACCCCTAATCATTTTACTTGCCCTTCTCTGAACCTTTTCTGATGCCTGTATATCCTTTTTGAGATGAGGAGACCACATCTGTATGCAGTGTTCGAGATACAGGCGCAGCATGGATTTATACAAGGGCAATAAGATATTCTCCATCTTATTCTCTATCCCTTTTTTAATGATTCCTAACATACTGTTTGCTTTTTCGACTGTCACTGCACACTGCAGGTATGTCTTCAGAGAACTATCCACAATGACTCCAAGATCTTTTTCCTGATTAGTTGTAGCTAAATTAGCCCCCATCATATTGTCTGTATAGTTGGGGTTATTTTTCCAATGTGCATTACTTTACATTTGCCCACATAAATTTCATTTGCCATTTTGTTGCCCAGTCACATAGTTTTGTGAGATCTTTTTCAAGTTCTTCACAGTCTGCTTTGGTCTTAACTGTCTTGAGCAGTTTAGTTTCATCTACAAACTTTGCCACCTCACTGTTTACCCCTTTCTCCAGATCATTTATGATCAAATCTGCCTCAATGTTAAATTAGCAATGGGTGAAACACGTGTTGAAGCTTTCCTTAAATTAAGCTCAAAAGTTCAAAGGCTTATCTGAACTAGTAAGAGTTCAGATTTCTTCTCTTCCTGCAATAAATTGACAGCTTTCCCCTAGCCCTCAGACTCTCCTCAAACTTCAGCTCTCTCCCAAACAGGCAAGGCAAGCACTGGAGAAACTGAAGGGTAAGTGAGAAAGAAGGGTGTGAAGATTTGGGGAATCTGTCTGTACAACTTGTGAATTCTCTCCTCTAGAGCAGGGAGTAAACTGAGGCAGGAAAAGGAATGTAGAATGTAGCATTTATTATTTTTGCACAGATCTGTATATTTATTGTGCAGTGGTGTTAGAATCCTGTACAGTCTATGTGTGTTTTTTGTTAATCTGTGACCCCCAAAGCACCCACACTCCTGGAATTCTGAAAAAGGGTGTGCTTAAGATATGGGAGTGGGAGCGGGGCTGCGAGAGTCTGAGGAGTCCACCCTAGTCCCAGGAACTATGCTGTTGGACCACAGGATCTATGCTCTCAGGAAGATCAACACCCCAAGAGAATGCCTACAGTCTCTAAGATGGGGCACTGCCTGGACTCTGAGGTCCAGAGGCTTAATGCACATGGGATCCAGCCAGCAGTCAGTTCCCTCATAGCAGTGTGATACATGCCTGATCGGGGATGTTTGACTGGCACATCCTGGAAAACATGAAGGGGTGAGTGAGCAAGAAGGTTCCCAGAGATAAGCTAGTCCTTACCTCTACCAAGTCAAACCTCAAAAGAAGTTTGGGGTTCAGTTCAGTGACTGGTTTGGGTCCAGTTCTTAATTGTTTGCTAATTGTATTTTTAATCCTTATTTAAAAGGCCATAACACCCAGCAAATTCAAAGTGCAGGTCAATATTCTATCATTAACCACCAACCATATTGCATCATAAGACCAGGGACAAGTAACTACGTATTTGACAGACTCTTAAAAGTGAGGAAACAATCAGTAATTCAGTTTATTTTAAGCCTGTGAATAGATTTAAGAGTTCCAACTAAAATACAGTAATAGAGTTGCTATGGAAGTCATGGTTTGGCCCCTGTGGGAAGCCAGTTATGCTGCTTAATCTCTACACACCATGCTGACTCTTTACCCTGCATAGTCATGGTTTTGATGAAAAGTTCTTTTACCAGACCTCTTGTATAACTATAACATGGAAGTTGAAGTGAAGTCAAAGAGTGTATCTGTTGGTATATCAACTCGTGTGTGTGTGGGAACTGTCACATCAGCACAGTAGCCTGTCTTAGACAGGGGCTTACATCACATGATTTCTGAAGAAAGCAACTTCTCATAGTAAACATGGACAAATGTGAGTTATTGTACCACAGAGCTGAGGAGGTTGGTTGAGAGAGGAATTCTTCCTGGCAACAGCTGGTGATCAATTTATATCTTAGCTAATGTAAATGCAGATTCTATTCTTATTCAGCAAGTGTAATCCCTTTTCTTTGATGTAAGATTCTCAGAACTGAATGAAGTATCCAAATTTCATGGTTTTATGACAATGACGGGACAGAGAGGGAGGAAGCTGTCAGGTAGCCAGTTATGGCTCATTTGGCTCTCTGCCCCAACAGCTTAGAAGATGCTCTAATCTAAGTCGCTTAAGGTATGTTTGCACAGCTACAAAAGACCTATGGCAGCAAGTCATAGAGCCTGGGTCATTTGACTCAGGCTCACACTGTAGGGCTAAAAATAGCAATGTGGACATTTAGGCTTGTGATGGAGCCCAGGCTCTGGCATCCCACAAGAGGAATTACTGATGTACTCTCCGATGTTTCCCTAAAAACTAGTTAAGAGATGAGTGACAGGCGTTCTCACTGTACCCCTTGGCCATGACATTTCTTTAACACCATCAAAAGCCTGTAAAAGTCTTTCATGCATTATATACACCTCTTCTACCTTTACTTACCTTAATCTTTTCAGATATTTGGGGTGAAAGGTGAGAAAGTCACAATTTTTACCCCTTTACAAGCTGTGCTTGCTTATTACTATGATCTCATCTTTATTGGCAATGGTGGAAAGTTTGCATTGGCCTCTACTTGTTTGCAACTGCAAACTTGTAAAATAATTGTCCTTGTTAACAGAGCAGCTGATAAAGCTCCAATTTTGAAAATGGAAGATATTTCCCCAGGAGAAATGTCTCTCTTACCTGCACATGGACTAACTGCAAAGCCCACTCTCTTCTGAGCCCGGTCAAAGATAACGTAGAAGCCCTCCATAACTGTAGCACCAATAACCAGGGCACTGGTGGAAGAAGAGATGCCAAACCGGTAGCATTCTAAATTCTTTCCAATTCCAAGGATGGGTTGAATATAAAGCTGTTCATTCAAATAAATAAATAAATAAAATAAAGTAGCAGAAGTCCACAGTATTTAGAAGGTAATGACATTAGTTCCTAACTGTGCATTTATGCATAAACACGGCTCTTAATGTGGAGTGTTCTCCAGAGCTTTTGATTTCTAATTTTGAGTCCTCAGGAGTTCATAAGAAATGCTAATTCATTCAAGATGGGTGTTGTAAGATGCTTAAAACTAGACAGAGTATTAGTGGAGGTAAGGACTGGGAACACAGGTTAAATTTGGACTTTTAATTAGCTGGCACTTAAAAGTCACCTTCACTTTCATCTAAGTGATCTTTTTACATTTTGTATTATGTGGGGGGTGGGTATGGGTGGGGAAGAAGCCAAGGATATGCACTCAAATTACAGAAATATTCAAAGGGATTATATGGATGCAGTGGATCCAGAGAGCCTTCATGTCAGCTTCAAGCCTCTTAGTGAATAAACTAAAGTCAGTTCCACACCCTTTTTTCTCACTCAGGGGATGAAAGACTGTCAAGCTACATGGTCAATACCATAAAAGCTTACATCAAGCCTTTGCTTTATTTCATGTTAAGTTTACCTATATTTTTCAGCCAAGGTAAGAGGGTGTAAAACTGATGTTAATTGATGTTTAGCTCATATTGCCACCAACGCTGAAAAGGCAATCAGGAATTATATTGGTTTATGATTAAACAGAAGAGGCACATGATATTTTAAAAACCAGGCAGTACATACTGCATCTAGGCTATAATGACAATGAAAACAAACTGACCAATTTATGGAAATTGGCAAAGGGATAATAAGGTCCTTTGCCAAGAGTGCCATTTTCAGGAAGAAGTGCCGTACCTCACACTATCATGGAGGGGGTGGGGGGGGGAAGAATACATGTGTTTCCCAAAATGGAAAGCTCAAAGGCTGCTGAAGTAAAATATGTATTGGTGTCTGATGTAAACAGAGCTGATGCTTTTAAAAAACAACAAAAGAAGAGAGTACAAAAGGATTCTTGGACTTTTTTCCTGACAATTTGAGAACTCACCCTTCTGCTCCACAGTCAGTGAAAAAATGGGGATGTTTTTGCAAAGTTTCATTGACATTTTTCCCTTTTAAAATGTATTTTTCAAATTTCATCAAAAATGATCAGCAGATCTAGAAGTAGCCCTCTTCAGACAACAATTAAACATTTTTTCTTAAATAGGAACTCCAATGATAGTTAAAATAAATGATTGGGGTTGATTATCTCTGCATCACCAAAATAGTTTTATACAAATGGGATGAGCAAGGAAGCCGGACAATGCAGTGATGAAAGAACTATGTCATCATAAAGTTTACTTCCCTATTGCTGCAAGTTATTAGACTGTAGTGTGTTTGATCAAATCCAAATAACAAGACAAGTTCAAACCTGTGGTAGAATAGTAATCCGAAATGATCTGCTTGAGTTTTCATCTCTCAGGTAGATAGAAAGTTTAGGAAATAAGGACCATGGTGTTTCATTTTTATCCCAGCATGCAAGCTGCGAACCAGTCCAGAATCCAGAGGAGAACGCTTGGATCTACGGAAAAAAATGTGATACATACATGTTACATATCCTCTGATGGATGCATAATAATAATAATAATTTTAATCCCTTTAGTATTCAGGCATGCTTTCTTCTCCCTTAACTAGGGGAACTCTGGGGTGGAGGGTGGATGGGGCGGAGGGAAACAAATACAATGGAGATGTTTGTTTTCTTCTGTGATAGGACGTATGAAACTTGTGTACATTATAAACCATCAGTGAGGTCATGTCAACCCTTCAGGCTCTTTTAACGCTAATCAGTTTGATGCATTAGGACAGTCTATTAAAAAAAATCTTATTGTAACAAACACATAAGGACTAATATGCCTAGTGATAGGATTTTCGAAAGACTGTGGGACCTGAACATCTTTACTAGGTCTAGAATCAGAGGGGTAGCCGTGTTAGTCTGGAATTGCAGAAGTGACAGAGTCCTGTGGCACCTTAAAGACTAACTGAAATTTTTTTCAGAGCATGAGCTTTCGTGGGCTAATACCCACTTCGTCGGATGCATCCGACGAAGTGGGTATTAGCCCACAAAAGCTCATGCTCTGAAAAAAATTTCAGTTAGTCTTTAAGGTGCCACAGGACTCTGTCACTTTTACTAGGTCTGTGGATCAAAAAACTAATTTAGCTTTGGCAGCAGGGACAGAATAGTTAGAAACTATTTAACTAGCTGTAGTAAATATGTAGGCAGGATGGTCAAACTCATAAGCTTCCTGAGCAATTACTGCAACAATCAACAAACAGAAAAAGTAGTAACTAGCCTTTGCTCCTTCCACACCCACTCCTGAAACTTTCATGTACATCTGGAGCTGAGCACAGATACGAAAGAGTAGGTACATTTTAAATACAAACAGTCTAACCAAGTCACATACCTCCTCCAGAAACACACTATTGTCTTTATGCAACTTCCAAGCTCTGAATTTAGGGCCTTAACCAGAGCCCTTTGAAATCAAAGGGCACCTTTTCACTGACTTCAGCAGACTTTGGATCAGGCCTTTAGTCCCTTTTCCTGCCTTACTCCTCATACAACTTGACATGCTTTTGAAATAAAATTGATTAACAGCGTTTCTTAATACAGCCATGGTATTAACCAAGCAAACAATGAATCCTTGCAGAGTTTCTCCACCCAAGACAAACATCCTGTCCTACTCCCTGAAGCACATAATTGTTGACATGATGCCAGACAAGACAAACACACTTCCTTAATCTGGTGCAGTACTTTATGCCTGTCCCTGTTTCCTTATGAAACATCACACACCACACAGTACCTTGCTGTAAGAAAGATCATTACACCAAACATTCTTTGTAGGCGAACAAAAAAGCTAACCACAACTTCTTCTTACATGGTTTATTTATGCATATTCACCATAAGAGACTCTCATAACAAATTGAAGCCATATACCCAGAAATTGGCCATAGAAAATTCTACTGGTGACACGTGTTTGCAAACATGGCTTAAAACTTCCTCTAAGTCTTAAAATAAATCTCCTCTCCTCCCCGCAACAGCTTAGAAGTCAGAACACAGCCAACAATCATTTAGACCTCAACATTTCCTAATGCAATACCTATTGTTCTTGTATAACCCCCATTACTATAGTATCTGAGCACCTCACAATCTTGAATTCAGCCTCACACCACTGAGGTAGAGAAGTATTATTATCCCTGTTTCACACATAGGGAACGGAGGCACATAAAGATGAAATGACTTACTCAAGGTCTCACACAGAGCAGGGATTTCAGCCTGGATTTCCAAAGTCTCAGGCTAACATCCGAACTGCTGAACCGACCTTGGTCTCTTTAGGGCAGGGTCTGCTCAATTGATGCCATAGTACTCCTCCCACATGCGTCTTATTTTACAGAGAATGAGTGACATCATCATAACAGCAATGTTTGGAGAAATGCTTTGAGAGGGTTTGACCTGCTCATTTCCACAAAGGACTCAAAGATCAAAGTTGCCAGTGGGCTATCCAGCATTGAACAGGCTGCTCCATGTTCAGGGCTTCAGTATGGCAAGGTGGCAAGGCACTTTGTTCCTGGACCAGCCAAGCACTTAATCCTAGGAGTTGTCCCCATTGAAGTCAATGCACTACTTGTGTGCTTGAAGTTAAGCACATGCTAAGTGGTTGGCTGGCCCAGAACAGAGTGCTCAGCACTTTGAAGGTCTCCGCCTTTTGTCTGTCCTATTGAAAAATAACCTAGAAAGAAAATACTTCTTTTCCTCAATGACTCTAGGAAGACAGACTTTGCAGTCTGAAAAATATGGTAAGCTGCATACAGCTTGGACAGGGCAAAACTATAAGGTTTTGAATGCTTGCTTTGATTGCAAGAATAATAGTTTCTTACATTACACTTGCTTGCCTTATTTTTATATGCCAAACCATTACATTTTGGAAGGCGTGGCTTTATACCACATAAATGGACCATTCAGGTCACTGAAATAAAGGATTTTAGCTGTATTGAAGAATCTCCCTCCCACCACCACTTTTTAACAGATTGTTAATCTGAGCAAACGTCATACTTCAATGAAACAGTGCCTTCCACAAGCAAAACATGTTGAAAGTGCTACAAAAGCACTGTGTTGCAGTAGAAAGTACAGCTACCGAAATATATTAGGTGCCAAACATGATCCTGCTAACATTACGCATGTGAGTCAGAGTCTGACACTCCTACTCACTCTCCTGATTTCAGAGCAAGTTGCTTCTAAACACAATGGGGCAGAATCAGGCCCATAAGTAGCTTTATAGTTATGAATAGTCTCATTGAAGTCCACAAGACTCTAATGACAGTAGGCATTATGCCGGACAGGAAACTCAGGCAGAATTAGCCCTTTATGATTCATGAACATTTACTTTTGAATCAATGAACTAATTGTCAGACCCAAGTGCACTGAATTTGAGAAGCAGGGATTAAATTAATGGTTCTTCAGTGCATCAGTACAAGTATTACGCCACTGCAATAGTTCTCAACCTTTTCCATATTAGGACACACTTTTCCATACTGGGACACAATCCTATCCAGAACCATCGCCCATTTAGCAAAGTGGGCAGGGTGACTGCAACCTCCAGACACCAGTTCGGGACCTCACAGGTTGAGAGCTCATGAACTCTTGTGCAAGACAATGCCTGAAAACACTGACATGCATATTTTCCTTCAAGGAACAATGCAGGTTTTACAGGATCAGCTTACCAAAGATGTGCGCACAATTGCTTCGACCACAGCATTGAAGACTTTCTGGGGCAGGCGGAGGAGAGTAGTGCCGCTGTCTACTATCGCTTTGTCTGCATTATACTAAGAAAACAAGAAGGAAGGAATGGAGTTAATACACTGTAGTCAGTTGCTTCATAACAATGACTAGACTGCTCTTTTTCAGTAGTAATCATCATAAATCTTTACTTGATGTAACGAGACAGCACTCTACAGCGGGCAGCCTGCATTAAAATGAGGACTAAGAATGAAAGACATTGAATTAAGGTTTTCCCCATACTTGAAATATCTCACCATAACTCGAACATACTATAGCAGGCTGACATATTATGACCTACAATACTATGCACCTGACTTAAAAAGTAACTGGGGAATGTCAGTCCTCCCTCCTGCTTGTCATACTGAGACACCACCAATAGTATAAATATCAAAACAGTATACCTATTTTTACCTGTGTTTCTGTAGTAGGCAAAAAAAAAAAAAAAAAAAAAAAGTCAGAAGTGCAAAAGGAATTACTGAAACAGAATGGTGAATTCAAGCCTTGTCACATTATAATCCAGGAGTGGGCAAACTACGGCCCGCGGGCCCATCCTACCCAGCCCTTGAGCTACCTCCTGCCCCTTCCCCTCTTCTCCCAGAGCCACAGCGTGCTGCGCCACCAGCACTCTGGCTCGCTGCTCCTGGGTGGTGCTGTGGCTGGCTCCGGCAGGGTCTGAGCTCCTGCCATTCTCAGCAGCATGATAAGGGGGTGAGGCTGCGAGTTCTGGTGGGCTGCGTGGCCTCCAGACATACCGCTCTAAGGGTAAGGAGGCTGGGGGCTGGATAAGGGGTAAGGTGTTCCGAGGGCAGTCAGGGGATGGACCAGGTGGAGTCCTGGGGGGGCAGTTAGGGTGGGGGGGTCTCGAGAGGAAGTGATCAGGAGTCAAGAAGCAGGGGGGATTGGATGTGTTCGCGGCTCTGAGGGGGACAGAAGTGGGAGTGGATCGGATGGGGGGCAGAGCCAGAGCCAGGCTGTTCAGTGTGGCACAGCCCTCCCTACCTGGTCCACCATATAATTCTGCAACGCCAGTGTGGCCTTCAGGCCAAAAAGTTTGCCCACCCTTGTTATAATCCATGCTTGCAAAATAGACATGTTTCTCTTCACTATACAAAATCCAATAAATTAAGAAGCTTCTCAAGCATGAGTACAGTATATAAATACATAAACATTAACAAGGCATTCCTTTTACCAGATACGTTAGTGATTATTGTTAATGATAAAAAAACATGTGGAAAAGGAAAGTTTTTATATGAACTGTTTTTTCTATCAATTGAACCAATATTAGCGAGTTGGATGTTTATGGCACAATTTAAAAAACAAACGAGGAAACAGTCTTTAATTAGTTTAAACTCTTAAATTACAGAAGTAGCAGCACAATTTGAAATCTTTAAGTTTAATGAATATGAATTACATGGAATATTTTTAATGCAATTCTAAAATGTGCAGCTGAAACTCAAATCTTGTTAATACCCAAAGATACTTTGGTTTTCTTTTGGTAGTGCTTAGTCCTGCAGATTGCGGAGCACTGCTAAAAAATGCCGAGAGTCTAAGCATCACCTCAAAACATACAGTGTTCACTCAGCATGCGTGTAGAAATACTTCTATAGAGCAGAGGGAAAGGGAACTGGGGGAGGCGGCTGTGGCCAAGACATGCATGTTTGTTTCTAAACAACTACCACCACCACTACCACACTAGTGAACACAAATGTTAAGCACAGCAGCCATTTTTATTATTTTCAGCTCCTCCTACCCCCACCAACTAGCATCTCAGAGCTGCACTTGGAAGTAGTATATAGCAAACACAGTCATGATGGCCATCCACTGACAGCTCAATGCTTTCTGTGCCAGTCCCAGTGTGTTTAGACCCCCACCCCCAGCATGCAAAGCCAGCTCTCCTCAGATTAATCTTACTGGATCACAGATGATAACCCGCCAGATGCTGCAGCTATACTGGCAATTCAGCACTTTGCCCCCAAATCCTCCCCATGAAAGATCAAGGCTGTAACTGCAATAGAAAACTAGATAGCTTCCCAGGATTGAAATAAAAGAGACTAGTGTTTCCAGAGAGGAAAGGAGGACTGTTGTCTCTTGTGACCTGCAAGTTTTACAAAAATGCTCCATTTTTTAACCTGTTAGCAAATATTGAAGGGGAAAGTCCAGTCGATCACAGTTCATCCTCCAAGGGTAATCATTATGCATCTATGCCAATTCAGAAAGGCTAAGAAACTAGCTAACCTTTTATATACTCTGACTTTAGCCTACTGTTTACCTCAGGTGCGGGCAAACTACGGCCTGCAGGACCATTCCTGCCCGGCCTGCCAGGGCTCCTGGCTTGGGAGGTTCCCCCAGGTCCTACCCCAGTTGTCTCCTCTCCTCCCCCTCCCCCTCTCCCAGAGCCTCAGCGCACCATGACCAAGAGTGTTCCTGGACAATGCTGCTGCAGCAGCGTGGCTCCAGTGGGGCCTGAGCTCATGCCGGTGGGAGTGGCATGGTAAGGGGGCGGGGCTGCAAGCTCCAGCAGGCCATACAGCCTCCAGACATACTACTCAAGTGGCGTGGTAAGGGTACTGGGGCTGGGGTTGTATAAGGGGCAGGGCATCCCAGAGACAGTCAGGGGACAGGGAATGGGGGGGATTGGATAGGGTGTGGGAGTTCTGGGGGTCTGTCAGGAGGTGGGGGGTGGATAGTGGTAGGGACAGTCAGGGGACAGGGAGCAGGGGGGTTGGGTTGGGGGTAAGGTAGTTAGGGGCAGGGGGAGTCTTGGGAGGGGGCTGTCAGGGGTCTGGGAGCAGAATGGGTCGGGGATTCAGAGTGGGGGCAGTCAGGGGAAGGAAGTGGGTGGAGGTCAGGTAGGGGGCAGGGCCAGGCTGTCTGAGGAGGCACAGCCTTCCCTACCTGGCCCTTTATACAATTTTGGAACACCAACGGGGCCCTTGGGCCAAAAAGTTTGCCCACCCCTGGTTTATCTCCTGAACTTTAAATTAGAGGCCTGCTTTGATCATGGCAGGGGCTATGTCTTCAGACTTCAGCACATAACTAGCATGGCCTGGACATTATATAAATGACAAAAAATAACAGCAGGAACAGTAGCTGCAAAAATATTTAACTTCAGTGATAATACTAAAGATTTAGGTGGCTAATTTTTTTGTGAATGACTCGTATCAAAAGGCTACTGAAGCAATGGGAACCCACTTCTCACCAGGGCTATTTCAAGGTGCTTGATATGCAGGAGTTGCAGCGGTGCCTCTGCAGTGCTCTGTCCTGTTTTCCCTTTGTTGAGGGCTCCTTAAACAAAACGGCACACTGTCTTGCTCATCCTGGGGCCTGGCTTATTTGTTAAAACCCAGAAGTTCCAGAAGGCAAACACAAACAAAATCTTGTACCCAGTATTACACTGGGAATAGAGTCTTCCTGCTATCAGAGCGGATGGAGAAGATGCTAGGGCCTAGCCTGCCTTCTTCTGAAGGAGAAATAAAACTTTCAGCTAAGTCTTCTTACCCAGCCCCAAATTCCTTCATCAGGGACCACTACATGAGACCCCCCCGCAACTCCCTGCAGCTTCACTCTGCAGTTTCTCTTCTAGTTTTACTCACTGAATTCCCTCAGACCCTTTATAGCCCAAAGGCAACCCCGCCTTCTTAACTGGCTCAGCTGGGAGCAGCTGTTCTTGCACAGAGGCACTGCACTTATTTCAGTCACCCTGGGCCCATCACCCTGTGACAGTGCTGCTTGAAACATTTGCCTTTTAATGTCTCTGGCATATATGCACACACACCGTATTGTTTAAGTTGTACAAAGTTTGTTCTTTTTCACAGGTTGACACTGATTTTTAAATCTTGTAAAGGGGGCTGCAACATACTTCCATTTAGAAGGGCAGTACATTTCCAGAATTTAACTTTGATTGCTTCACTTTTGTTCTAAGCCAAATGGATGGAATCTTTGCGTAAAAAATAGTTAAGTTTTGTTTGTTTTTTTAACCTATAAAGAAAAATTTTTCTCATTGCAAGTACCTCTCTGCAGTCCAAGTTAAGGTTCTGGCCTCCAACTTCCAGTTTGAGAATTTCAACTTGGTAATACCATTCCTCCTTTATAGGTGTGTACCAGATATCACCTTTGTACAAACTTGGTTCAATTCCACCCATGACCTGAAGAGAGAAGATTGTAAGTTTCAGAGTAATGCAAACTTTTTTTTCTGTACTTGCATAAAAACTAAGACAACTGTGATTATACAAGGCAAAAATTTTTTCCTGAGCTCCATCTGCAAAAATTTAGTTGTTGAACACAATTGGATAAAAGGATATATTTCAAGTATTTCAAACATCAAGATGCCAGAGGGCACTTGCTATAGTTAACTAGTCAAATTCCTATTGAGGACCTCCTCTTGAAATGTCCTAAGAACCTGCAATGCCTGCCAACTTCAAATTGACTTCCTTATGGGTGTTCCCTTCTTGAGTTAAAATTAAACAGTGTTTTTAATGGTACTGCCAAGGCTGAATCTAGGCAACACACAAGAATGGGAAAGAGCATTTAGCCATCACATTAAAAGTTCACTTAAGAGTACAAAAGAGTTAATTTAGCCTAATAACGCAATTTTTAGATGCACTTAAGAGAAATGCAACATGGTAATTGAGCCAGTGCTATCGTTATTAGTTCCAGGTAGCATTTCTATTTTTGTTAATTGTACGTTTCATACACTAAAGTTAATGGCCTTAAATTAAAACTTCTTGGTCTTACTGTTTACTGACCTCCATGGTAGCATTCTCTGAAATGCTTCCAGTTCCACATGCAGACTGGCAGAACTACAGGGACTCAGTGTGTAGGGCATGCTGCTGGGATGTAAAATTAAGAAGGTTGTAGAGGATTTTTTTTTAAAAAAAACTAAGGGCTGAGGGAAAGCCAACAGGTGCAGAGGAGCACCTGGTTTGGGCAGAGATATTCCCTAGGGATGAACTTATTAAAGGGGAACTCTATAGTCTAACACAAAGAATAGAAAATAAATTAGTAAAGTGCAGGTAGTAGCTAGTGAGGAACAGTCACACAGAAAAGAATCCCATTAAAATATAAAACACATGGAGGCAAACAACTGACTATTGACAAAATATACAAGCGCTTATATACAAATGCTAGAAAACTAAATACTAAGATGAGTGAACTAGAGTGCCTGGCATTAAATGGAGGCTATTGATATAATAGGCATTACAGAAACTTAGTGGCATGAAGATAATCCATCGAACACAGTAATAGTGAGGTACAAAATATACTGGAATGACAGTAGGTTGTGCTGGTGGGTGAGTGGAACTCACTGCCAAGGGATGTTGTGAAGGCCAAAAGGATAACTGGGTTCAAAAAAGAATTAGATAAGTTCATGGAGGATAGGTCCATTGATGGTATTAGCCAAGGTAGCCAGTGATACAACCCCATGCTCTACATGTACCTAGATCTTCAACTGGCAGACTCTGGGATTAAATGACAGCTCACACAAAATTCTCCTGTTCTCTTCATTCCTTCTAAAGGCTCTGGCATAGGCCACTGTCAGAAGACAAGAGACTGGGCTAGATGACTTGTATGGCCATTATGTACAATGGGATCAGAATTTGGTCTCTCTTATACACATTTCTCAAGTGTATTAACCTACACATTTGTCAGAAATAACTGTAGCAAAAATTTGTAAGGAGTAGGGACCAAATTCTGCCAGCCTTATTCACATCAAGTACTACTTTATTCCAAGTGTTCTTGTTAATTGGAATTAGGTTATTTGCAGAGTAAGGTACAATTCAGTGTGAGTAGAGGTGGTGAATCTGGCCTCAAGTGAAGATGTTAATGGACAGTGCTTCTTTCTCACAAGTTTCTAATTAAGAAAGACAAAATTCGTTATAAAAATGTAGTGGTTGGCTCAACAAAAAAATCAAAAGAAAAACAAAAGGTAATTAGTTAAGCATATTTAAGTAAAAATGGATGAAAGGTGGAAAGATCAAGAGGCACTTTAAACTTTTTAAATTAAAAATAGATTTCTTATGTTTATTAATTCTGCAAAGCAAGAGAATAATTAGTTTGGATGATTTTTCCCTTTCAGACTGACAGATACCCACAAGACTACCTCCGTTGGTACCACTTCCAGAAACAGGCATTCCAGCACCACACATTTGCAGTGAGAAAACGTTGGGAATCTTTGCTTGACTCACAAGGGAATCAAAGAATGTCTCCACAGAACTTGAAGGCTAGTGTATGTTGGAAAAAAAAAGAAAAGAAAAGAAAAAGCAGTTAAATGCAGGATTATTCACACAAATGATACCATTTTTAAAAAGTTTTTGTAGAAACAGGCAAATCAAATCAGGTAAAATCCCTTTTCACTCGACAAAGATGAATTTTCGACAACTGAGTGATGGACAAACACTCCAGATTTAAATAATTAATTAAAAGGAAAACAGAACAAATTTTTGTCATTTCCCTTTCTTTAGATATTTCTCACACATTTTTATTCTTCGCCATTATCAGATGCATCCAGAAGTCATCAGTGTACTCACTGATTGTGATATTGGCTCCTGACAAAGCCTACACATTTCGCTGATAATAGCACCCAAGGGCACTCAATTTCTGCAGAAGTATTTGCCATATATTGCATTGTGGGTCAGCAGACAAATCAGGAATCAGTTTTCCCTGACACTTTTCCACAGTCAAAATGGCAGCATTTTAGAGCCGAATCATCCAGCATTTCAGATTTTAACTCTAATCTTCAGTGTCTGTTAGTCTCACCTTCCTTCCTTTGGAAGGGGTGGAATATCAAAATGCACTTAATACAATTAACTATTGGTTTAATAATAGGTGTCATACAATACATATCTAGAGTGATACTGTGCCTCCATGCTAGCCTTTACATGTCTATAAAAGCAGTTAGGCTGGACAGGTTTTATATTGAGATATATCAGCTCTGCATTTTATAACTCTTGGCTATTTGTTTGGCACACAGAATACTAGGGCCTGATCTTGTGAGGTTAGCAGCCTTAGAACTTCACAAGACCAATGACTTAATAAAAAGAGAGCAATATCCTTGAGTATGTTATTTGCCTAATCAGCAATTTGAAAAATAGCTTCCTTCCTCACTGCTACCCTCAGTGACAGCAAATTACAGAAAGGAAGGTTCAACTCAATGTAATTGCCATCCAATTAGAAGTAAAGCATTCTAGTTCTGGTGGCAACTGATAACACATTGTATGTTATAAGTGGGCAAGTTTGAGTTTCTGGATTTCTCAGGGCAGCACAATGAATGCAGAGTTAAGATAGTTTGGGTGGTCTGATTTTCATCTCCAGATCTCTAGAGTTACTGTAAATTTAACCTTTTCTCTCCAAATTTCCTGGCTTTTTAATAGTAAGGCTGTGTGTGGTTTATAAAAATAGCACACCCTATGCACATTTTTGTAAAAGTTTTTTCCCCTCTTACATTATAGATGTACGTATGCTGAATATTAATTTATGTCTGGTTTTTGTTTGTTTGAAATAAAATAAGCAACATGGGGCTTTGCCTAGCACATGAAGCAGCTTCCAAGCAAGCATAAAGAGATTCACCAAGAATGCTACATGTCCCAACCTTATATGCATTAGAAGATGTGTGGCTTCCAACCAGACTTTACTTATCCAGGTGCTGTAGTATGTTCAACAGCCAACGCTTCTACCACTAGAAGATTGTTCAGCCCAAATGAGCAAAACCTAGATCAGCCGCCCCCAGACAAACCTAAATCCTCATTGGGGGTGACAGTTCCATTTAGGTTTGCTGGGATCTGCCAAACCTGATAAGCTCCCAGTGGACATGCAGTAACTGGCAGGAAGCCTTGACAACTTTGCTAAGGGCTTGTGGGGAGAAGCCGGGGAGGGGGAAGAAAAAAACAAGGAGTCTAAAGCTTTCAGGGGAATACTCCATGACATTTGAAAGCACCTCCCTTCATTACCCTGTTTTTATTTTTTGCTTTATTTTAATTAGGAAAGGTAGGGTAGGGAGGAGCCTTACCTTAGCTAAGGCATCATAGGCAAGTCCAAGGATCCCATGCCATTTAACCCCCGGTAAAAAGAAATTCTCTGAATCCAGAATGGTAGCAATGTTGATAGTGAAAGTGCCATTGATTCCCTTTGGAATAGTAATGACATCAGTGCCAAGCACTCCAGTCCAACTCCCTTGAGTATACCGAACAGTGACATCAGTGCCTTGTGACTTATATGTACTTGACCTATACAACAGGATGGGAGACAGAAGAGATGCTGTAAAATAAATGAACTGCTCCTTTATAATGCTAACCATACAAATGCTGTTTAACTTAAAATGATCCCTACTCAAGAAAAAAAAAGTGACTTCTGCCAAACAAATCACAGATACTCAAGGAGGATTGTAAAGGGTATAGACTTGAAAGAGAAAGATGACCCCCTATTTAACCCCTTCAATGATTAAATTTTTCAGGATTTGAGATGGCTTTTTAATCTGAGGTTGTACTATACATTGTACAATAGGACCCCAGTTCTGGCTATACCACTATAGAAATAAATAATAGTGCATTTAATTTACAGTGAAAAGGTGGGCGAGGTAATATCTTCTATTGGACCAATTTCTATTGGTGAAAGCTTGTGTCTCTCACCAACAGAATGTGGTCCAATAAAAGATATTACCTCGCCCGCCTTGTGTCTCTAATATCCTGGGCCCAACATGGCTACACCACCACCGCAAAGAAACATTCAGTTTAAAGGAAACTGAAAAGCTGTGTGTTGAAAACTGAAATTGAAATATCAAGCCAATTGAACAGTTTTAGACAGATACCTAATTAACATTATTACAAATCCCATTTTGGGTAATAGGAATGTAATTCCTAGTTACATTAGGGAGACCAGACAGCAAGAGTGAAAAATCGGGACAGGGAGTGGGGGGCAATAGGAGCCCATATAAAAAAAAGACCCCCCCCCAAAAAAATATCCATAGGGACCCCGGGCAGCACAGGGCCAACAGCCCGGAGCCTTGGGGACTTCCAAGAGCTAAGAAGACCACAGCAAGCATCTCCAACACACTGAGAAGATTTAAACTTCAAGACTCCTCATATGAAATAGAAAGGAAGGTAGATTTTTTTGCTATTTTTAAAATTAAATAGGCTGCTAGTGTTTTTCAATTATTATGAAGAACAAGTTTAAGCTTTGTTGTAATGCGCATTGTTTGCCTGGACTGCTCAAGACCTGAATGCTTGTGTACGAGGAACTCTGAGTTGGCTTCTTAATTCCCTTCACGTTGTTTCACATCCGATACTCCTTGATGAAACTTAGGAGCCAGGAGCGTCAGAATGGGGGTGCTAACCAGGGTCACATGCCTTCCCTCCGCACATCCCTCCACTTTTTTCCAGTGGCTCTTGCAGGCCTCCCCACTTTTCTGATGGTGTCCCCCAGATTCCAGGGTGCACACAGGCTATGCCTCTGCACTCTTATTCTACTGGCGCCTCTGATAGGAGCATTGTCTTAACAGGCTTAATCAAAACTGATACAATCTCCAAAAGTGAGATCTTAGAAGAATGTTGCAGTTTTCATAATGTAACAAAAATACTGTAATGATAAATAATAAATAAATAGTGTGCAATAAGCATGTCATAAAAACACATTTTTTATTTCCACAATCACTGCGTTTAGAATTTATGCTGAGAAAAAGGAGAAAATCCATGGAATATTCGTTTTTAGGAGGAGGTTCACAAGACTGGACATTTTAGTGAAAGGGGTTTGCAGGATGTTAAACTTTGGGAACCACTGCTCTAAAACCCCATAGTTCCAAGTGGTTTTCCTGGAGACTCAAAGGTAGCAAGATAATTTTCTCATCTACAGAAAAAACTGAATTAAGTTGAAATTAAGCATGTATATTTTGTCAAGTGAATTAAAAGAAGCTAAAAAATACTAGACACCTGGGAAATTCATAATTAAGGATCCATTTCTAACTTTGCACTGACAGTGTAATAAAAAAGGACACACATCCTTAACTTTTTCAACAGCTTTACAACAAAGCACCAATTCTTTCTTTTCGCCCACCCCCTTTTTTGCATTTTTATAAACTGTAGTGGAAGCGTGTACTGCTGTTGTTTAATGGGATTGAAATTGCATGAGATACAATTGAAGGGGAGGAGGAATTTGAAATTTTTTTTTTCCCCCTTTTAGAGCAAATTAGGCACCGATCTTTAGGTACCCATCTTTAGCCTCTGTAAATTATAATGCAATGGAATCTTGGTCCCACCAGACATCAATTGTAAAACTCTCCTTGCCTTCAGTGGGGCCAGGATTCCACCCATGGTATGTCTATGCTTTAAAGAAGTGTTTGGAATTAGAAACATGTGATCTATCCATATTGGTATGTTCAAAATGCTTGTGCTACAAAGTCTAATCAAATGCTATGCTTAGTTAGGATTTGTTGAATGGTTTTGTTCCTCTCGGCATTCCTGCAAGGTCACATACCTTTTTGTAACTGTCTCCCAGGAGTGAGTCAAGAAAATACCCAGAGCTGTAGAACTCATTACGAGCACAGTGAAGAGTAACTTTAACCCTGGATTTTAATGTCCATTTTTTCTGCCAGTGTTTCCCAAAGGTAACGTACACAAAACACTGACATGTAATTACAATCTTCAAGTGGCATTTCTTAGGTTTGGGGAATGGGGGTACATTTGTTTTTAAATGGTCCTAAATCCTAGAGATAATTTACAGAGAGAGAGAGAAAAATGCTGCTTCAGAACGTTGAGTTTGATTTAAAGATATTTACTTTGTATATTTTGACAACATTGACAATTTACATTTTAATGGTTATAAAGCTTTAACTTTTTGAATCTTGAGGTTTATCATCATTAAGTAATTCTCTAACCACCCCCATAATTTCCCACTCTGTGAAAATTTAAATATTATAAAAATGATTACAATGCTTGTTTGCACAGCTATTATCATTAGAAATATATTTTTAAAAATGCTTACAAATAAACATTGATCTCTCTGTTGCCAACTTTAATGTGGTAAATAAGCCAATTTTAACAATAAGCCAAAAATCAAGCTAATCCCACTTCAAAATAAGTGCAAAACAAGCCAACCCCTAAGAACTCCAACACTTTATGTGATTAGATCCCCCTGACATGCAGCCTGGGACTGTGGTGGGCCAGCTGTACACCCCAACTCTCCCCTCTCCTTGCCTTGCTTGCTGGGAGCCATCAAGCAACTCACAAGCCAATTAAGAAAAAAACAAGCCCAATGTGTGTGTGGGGGGGGGGGGGGGTTGGCAAGTCTGATATCAGTTAAAATTTTATTTCTTTATAAGTTAGATTCTGGCAAACCTCAATATAGTTACATCGTTTTGCAGAAGCCTACCTAAAATAATTTAAAGAAGAAAAAATGGTGAGAACAGCCAAACCCTGAGGCCATTTCAATTACTCTTGATGCTTATCTTGATCTTGTATCTGGTGCCTCGATTCTAGAGCATTTGGTATCCTAGAAGTAATTCAGGGCTAGATTCAAACATACACCTGCAAGTAGCTTCACTGAAATCAGTGGATCCAGCTGAAGAGTAAGGAGCTATTCAGCATGAGGAAGGGTGCTAAAAACAAGAGACATATACACCACATTCAGCAATCAACAGCAATAGAAGCCCATCCACCTGCTTTGCATTGTCTTTTCCATATACAGGCCAGCACTCAGGACATTCAATCCTATTCAAAGAGTTTAAAAAAAAATACTTACTCCTCTGTATTGAAGTACGATGTAACATCAGGGTTTGGGGCACCTGAGACTGCAAAATTACTGCTTCCAGTGTCAACCAGAATGTTTAACTGCAAAACCAGAAAAGAGGGTTTTGTTTTCATATTCAATTTAAGCTTAAATGAAACCATAAAGTACAATCTTAAATTTATAAATGGAGATGAACAGTGCTGCAGAGAATAAACACAAATATTTATGCAAAAATCACTGTAAAGGGAAGATATCTTGCTGTGACCTTTCATCAAATTCGCCCACTACAGCAAAATGCTTTGATGAATCCATATGTCTACAAAGGAAGGGGGAGGAGGAATAGAGGTAGAGCACTTAAACACTAATTCAAGAAGCAGATACATCCAGTGGTTTCCATAAATAGCTTTTAAGGGTCAAATTCATTCTGAACTGTTAGTATCCCATTATTTATAGTTCTAGGCAGCCTGTTGCATGTAGAGAGACATCTTTGATAAGGTATTAACCATTGAACAAGAGATATAAACAGCTGCAATCACTATTTGAACCAAGATCACTTGAAAAGTACATCTGCATTTGGAGTGGTTGGGGTTGGGGGAGAGGACTCAAACATCCGTGCGCCGTGACCCTCTTGACAACAAAAATTACTACATGAATGCAGAAGAGGGACTAAAGCTTGAGCCAGAAGCGACGGAGGAGGGGGGCGCTTGAGCTTTGGCCCCCCAGCAAGTCTAATGCCAGCCCTAGAGATCCCATTAAAATGGGGTTGCAATCCACTTTGGGGTCCCGACCCACAGTATGAGAACCACTGGACTACGATCTTGCAGCCTGGCTCCACCTATGAAGCTCTTCTGCATTTGAATTTCATTTTATTCCTTAGTTCCTGCTAAACCTTGAAAAAAAAGTGTTAAAAAGGAGAAGAAATATAAGCATGCAGGGTTACCCTTGAGTTTATGCAGTACCTGATCCTGTGGACAGACATATTTAACTTAAGGTACACAAGTAGTCAAGGGAACTACATGCATGCTTAAAGTTAAACACATGCATAAGTGTTGTCAGGATTGGGGCTGTCAGGATCGAGGGCATATGTTGTTAACCTGGGCTTGAAAATGTGGTCATTTTATAACCAATTTACATGGAAGAGGGTAGTGGGGGAGGGGGGAGAGACCCAGTGTAGCACAATCAAAATATTAGATATATGTTAAAACTTTTAGAGTGTTTGCCTCAAGGCTCACTGGTAGCAGAACTAAGGGGAGATGAACGTTTCCTCTTCCTGAAAGATGACGTAAGTAAAAGGCAGGTTTCAAATATCTATAATACTAGCAGCAGCAGCAGCGAGAGAGATATCTGGGAATGGGAAGGAAAAGTCAGGTTAGAAGTGGGAGAGGAAGGGGAGAAACAAGGATAAAATATGGGGGAAGCAGGAGCATTATGACAGATTTAAAAAATAAAAAGTAGAGTTTGGGTCAAGATATTTTAATTCACAGTTCATCCTGAAATGATCATTTTAGCAGCACTGGGAGTGCATCTCAGGTAACTTTTATTGGACAATCAGTGGCAATTCCAAGAACCATATTTTAAAAATAAAACACATTTCCATTCTCACTTTCTTGGGTAATTTTAGTTTACCTAGTTAATAAATGATATGGGATTGAACAGATAAGTAGAGATAAAATAACTGACCAGTCTATGGCACAATGTTCTGAACTGCTCAGCTGTTGACAGAATAGCTTATCCTCATTGCTACCAACGCCAAAAAGCGTTGTAGAAGTAAGTTAAAATAATAGCTTTTGGGAGTACCTTTTACTTGCCTTCTGGTTTCTCAGACTTTGGGGTACATTTAGATCATGGTTTCAAGCTTTACTCTATAACCATAAGGGCTAGAAACTTTCATTTTTTAGGGAAAAGGTAAGCTGAAATACTCAGACTCACTTGATTCCAGGAGCTGAAGCTTTAAGAAAAACACTATGTCTGACTGGCAATAAAATAATGAGATGACAAACTGCATGCTTCATTTAACCAATGGCTTGGAATAATGTCTCACAATTTTATCTACAGAGAACAACAATATTATTCGATTTTTCTTTAAAGTAGAGATGAATATTCTTTCAGAAAGAAATGGGTACTGTGACTAAGCCCACTAGAAACAACAAATATTACCTCAAAAGGTAATATTTGCATATAGAGCTGGACAAATAATGGATTGGTTCACTGGCAATTCCCCCCAAAACTGAAAAAAATAATTTATTGTGAAACCAAATATTTTGATCAACCCGAAATGAAACATTTTGATTCCAAGCATATTAAACAATTTCAAAACAAAGAGTAATCTTAAATGAAATAATTGTAACATTTCAAATGTGCTGAAGTGAAACTTTTTTAAAAAAATGTTTTAGCTGAAACAATTTGGTGTAACCGACAAATTCGTAAAACATTTTGTCATCACCAAAACTGCATTTTTTGCTGGAAAAAACACTTCAGTTGAAAAATTATGTCCAGCTCTAGATGCAAGACTTCAAATTAATTAGTGCATCTAAAGCAATTTGTGATCGTTGAGTGAAGTAATAATATACACGTAGGTGTTGCCTTGACATTAGTAAAATACATGGCACCATACATGGAAGAGGAGTTTAATTTAAAAATAAATAAATAAATAAATCAAAAATCACAAATAGCTCATATATGAAAGATACTTTAAAACCCCAGAAAAGCAGCACCACACAATTCATGGGATCCCTGAATAAAGGCAACTTTACTGCTCACTTCACTGAGCAATACAGGATTCACTCTGTCTGGTTGTTAAAGAAAAAAATCCCCATAAAATATAAAGAACAGTAGAACACAAAAAAGTCACAAGCCCACTCTAGTATAACCATCATTCACGTGACAAATTGCTATTCAAACTGACATTCTGCAGTGAAGATACAAAAGACCCATTCTGGGGAGTTGTTAGTCACATGCTGATCAAAACTTGTCCTCCTTTGCTTTCATGCTTCCCACTTTTGCTTCAAATAAGATTTATAGTCCTACTCTCTTCCTGGAGTGTGCACATACAAATAGGGTGACCAGATACAAAATGTGAAAAATCTGGATGGGGGGCTGGGGGGAGGGTGATAGGAGTCTATATATATATATATATATATATATATATATATATATATATATAGACCCCCAAATCGGGACTGTCCCTATAAAATGGGGACATCTTGTCACCCTACCATACAATAAGCTATTCAAAGGACTACTGCCCACTATTAGGAACTATTCCCTTAATATTTATAGAAACTCCAGTGCTTGCACACGTGAGAAACTTAGTAAAGCAGTATATTCTGACACAGGCAAATCTCATGAGACACTAAAAGTCTACCATAGTTAAACACCCCCCCGCCCCCCAACATGTAACATTAATTCATCTCTTATTTTGTTTTACACATTTGTAATCAACCTTACTAGAAGCAATTAATACATTAAAAGAGGGAAAACAGTTAGGTCATTAGTGATTAGCAGTCAGAAATCATTTGGATAACACTTTTTTTTTTAAAGCTGGTTAATAGATAGGAAAATTAGCAGCCAATTTAAATATTGCCTCATTTAACACAATGATTCCTAATTACATTATCAGCCATCTGGTAAGAATTGCTTGCAACCATCAAACAAGACAGAAAATGCAATCTAACTACTATATACTATGTTTGCCCACAGTTGTGTTATTTATTGGCACTAATCTTGCTAGCTGCATTCTTTTATAATTTCATTTCTGAAAATTAATCATTTTATAAATCTTAAATATTAGCTTTTTGAAAAACAGTCACAGTATTTTTCTATTATCTGGAATGAGATTATAACATTATACATTTCTCAAAGCAAAAGACTGAGCTTCACTATAGATTGTTTCATCTGTTCCTTTTGAAGACAAAATTTATTTCTTTAAAATGAATTAAAGGAATAGTTGGAAGAATGCCTAGGTGTATAGCAGGAGTGGGCAACTTTTCAGAAGTGGTATGCTGAGTCTTCATTTATTCACTCTAATTTAAGGTTTCACGTGCCAGTCATACACTTTAATGTTTTTAGAAGGTCTCTTTCTAAAAGTCTGTAATATAACACTAAACTATTGTTGTATATAAACTAAATAAGGTTTTTAAAATGTTGAAGAAGCTACATTTAAAACTGAATTAAAATGCAGAGCCCCCCGGGTGGCCAAGACCCGGGCACTGAGTGCCACTGAAAATCAGCTCAGCAATGTGCCATAGATTGCCTACCCTGGTGTATAGGATCCCAGTGTTGTGCATGGCCCCACTTTTTTGCACATAGAGCACTGGCTAATGTCTCCATATAAATAGCCAGCCCAACAGTAAAGCTCTTACAATGGCTATCAAAGGGAGAAGGGAGAGCATGCAGGTTCATGAAGGTAGACTGGGGGCTTGGTTACACTGGCACTTTATAGCGCTATAAAGCCCCCACGAGCGCTATAACCTCCTCCCTGTCCACACTGGCAAGACACATAGAGCGCTATAACCGCGGAGTTATAGCACTCCTCGTAATCCACCTCTGCATGGGGAATAAGAGCTGTAGCGCAGCTGCTGTAGCGCTACAGTAAGAATGTGGACACCCACTGCGCTACAAGTGATCTCTGGAGATGCCTAGAGCCATTTAAGGCAATTGACGTCTCTTCCCTTTGTTTTGAACTCGGCTGGAGGAATGCGGAAGTACCTCTTTAGAGTTTCTTTCTTAACTCGGCAGATAAGCAATGCAAATGTTTAAGGAGGGAGCCTGTGTGAAAACAAAGCCTTCTGTGAACGGAGGCTCGCTGACAGGCTTTCAGAAGATCGGAAAAATCACTGTCTCTCTCCGTCTACATACACACAACGCGTCCCCCCTCACCCCCCTCGTTTAAAAAGCACGTTGCACCCAGCTGAATGCTGGGATACCTGCCCTAATGTGCTGCTCTTAATGCCGCATTAAGTGCCCCAAATGGGGCCATGCTATACCGCTGGCGCATCTGAGTGTGGACATACAATAGCGCTATACATATTACTGTATAAGGGCACCGCTATAACCAATAGCACTATAATCTTGTAAGTGTAACCATACCCTGGGAGAATCCACAGGCTGATCCAGTGGGAGTGGCAGTGGACGGGCAGAGGGGATGAAAGACATCTAAACCGAAGGAAAGTTTAAAAATGAAGCTAGGGTCAGAGGACTGGTAATTCGTGTGAAAAAGAAAAAAAAGGTGTACCAGACAAAATGGAGATGTTGAAACTTAAAGTTAATCATTTCTCAACGTATTTGTTACATGGGCAGTGCCATGCATTTCACATTGTTTGGTTAGGCTGTTGAGAGGTAGACAGATGAACAAATTTTGCAAGTCAGTGAGTAAGCAAATGAAAACGTCAAGGATAGCACAATAGACAAACACACAGACACTGCAAAATGATTTGACTGATAGTACATGCTCTGTAGAATATTTTGAAAAAAGACTACTGGCTTAAAATGAGACCTTCCCGCAGCACTTCTTCTAGTTGGGGTTGCCAATGTTACAATTGCAGAAAACTGAACACCTCTGTCCTGCTCCCAGCCCACCGCTGCTCACTCCATCCCCTTCCCTTCGTTGCTTGCTCTCCCCCTCCCCCGCTTACTCATTTTCACCAGGCTGGGCAGTGAGTTAGTGAGGGAAGGGGTGAGGGCCCCAGGGTAGGGACAGAAATTAGGGGTTCAAAGTGTGGGAGGGGCTGGGGGATAGAGTGTAGTAGGGGATACAGACTCTGAGCTAGGGGTGTGGGCTCTAGGGTGAGGCCAGAAATGAGGGATTCCGGGTACAGAGGGTCAGGACTCCAGCTGGGGGTGCAGGCTCTGGAGTGGAACTGGGGTTAAGGGGTTTGGAGTGTAAGAGGGGGTGTGGGGTCTGGGAGGGAGCTAATGGCTAGGCCAGGTGGTTCGGATGCAGGAGGGGGTTCGGTTCGGGGTGTGGGCTCTGGATGGAGTTTTTTTCAGGCGGCTTCCGGAAGTGACCTAGACAGTCGCCTAGGGCGGCACAATTTGCAGGGCAGCTTTTAGCCGCCCTTGGCGGCATTTCGGCAGCAGCTCCTCAGAGGTCAGGCACCAGCACCAAACATTGGGGGGCAGCATGCCATCTGTAATTGGGACAGCGCTCTGCAGCTTTGAACCGCTGGCAGCGTTTTGGTGACAGCTCTAGGAGTTCTCACCCCCCATCCCCAGGCACCGCCTAGGGTGGCAAAACAGCTGACACTGGTACTGCAGCCATGAGTACCTATGTGTACTCCAGGTCATTTCCACCCATACTTCCTGAACTGAATATTTATTATTTTATTTTTAGAGGCACTTTTGAAGTAAAAAAAACATTTTTCAAAACCTAAGTCTTTGTGAGTTGAGTCCTCTCTTTAGCTCTCTCAAAGACTCTGATCCTGCAAATATGCACACACTTAAAATTCACACGTGAGGAGTCCTCCTGGTTTCAAAGTTAGAGATAAGGATATGTTTAAGCATTTGCAAAAATCAAAGTCCCAAATCTCTGCCACATTCCACTGTGTACATAATTCCCTGCTTTGTAGGGTTGCTCATGAGGCTGCTAACAATTATTTTAAGATTGTGGATTTTGAAAACACGAGGTAATTATATTGAAACAAATGCCCTGGGTAAGCCACATTCTACATCTATTAATGGAAGTGGTATTTCTTTAAAATTATGATCTTCTAATCAGAGCTCGTTCCTGCTCTTCAGTGCAAAAGCCCAGCCTCATGTCTTAGAACACCAGTCAAGTTTTCCCAGCATGATCAGCAATGCATATCTGCATGTTGTAGGCCAATTAGTGTCAAGGGTACTCAAGGAAAAGAATTTTAATCTCAGTAGCACTTCTCAAAACCTTGCATTGATTTATTTAACTGACATCTGTAGTGTATACAGATAAATGTATACAAACTTTCTGAATTCACAGAACACTGTATGTGTGTGTGGTATCTTTACAAGATTTGTGTTTTGTTTTTTAAATGACCCATAAAAGTTATGAAAAAAATTAAAACTCCTTCCCCCCTGATCTTGTTAAATACAAATTTAAATGTCTACACTTTAGGGAAGACTTGGAAACTGAAGTATTGGCATTCTGCTCACTACAGCATTTACAAGAAAACTGATTACAAGTAGAATGCCCCTGGGACCAGCTTTGACACTACTGTAGGAGAGAGAGGTCTCAATACAGATGCAAAACTGACAATATTATTTTAATAGTACTTTTAATTATTTTTAATATTAGGTCATTAAACTTGTGAGTGTCTTTACTGAAGCTTATGGTATAATTATCACTACTTTCATATGTATGGAACTTGGAGAAAAGTAGCTCACATGCATGCATTTTTGTTTAATTATATGAAATACTGAAGCTAACCAAAGCAATTTTAAGAGGCTTCTACCTTATCTCCCAAGGACAAGCAAATATCAGGGGAGATGAACATGGCGTTAGAGTCATAAAATATTTACTACCTCCAAGTATGTTTATACAGACTCTGGAAGCCAGCTTTATAACTTCGATTTTGCTTTAACATTGTGTATTCTTTTCCCTTATACGATGCTTTGCAGGATACATATAAAGTTAGTTTTTGTGTTTTATGCACAATATTTTATTAGAGCCTGTAATTACAAATTGTAACTATATTGCAAATGGCAGATTCTAAAATTAGAAAACACCTGGTCAAAAACAAAAACCAATCTCATCAGCTTGTCTTATCGAAGAATAGGACACATCTTTGCATAAAACACGAGTCTGATACAAAGGTAATCCTTATTTCAAGAAGGCAAACCATATAAAGCATTCATATTTTAAGGCAGAGATCTGATTGTGAAAAGAATGTAGGATATATTATCAGAATAATCGGTCTAAGGAAACCTACACAAAGTAGTCTAGAAATATCCTAGCTGAAATGAAATTTATAATTAACCTAAAAAACGTCATGCAGAAAAGCTGTTGGAAAGATGCCTTATTGGAAGTGTTTTAAACCTTTTGTTTGTTTCTTAAACATTGAAATAGCAAAAACCTTTGTGAAATGAATACTTGCAAATATGTCAGCACCATATTAGGAGCTTTGCATTTAGCTATGTAAACAGTAAAATGCTTTATGTACAAATATAGCAAAGTCATTTGATTCTACAACAGGTTACTCATATAAGAATATCAATCAGGAAATTAGTATCTGGTAATGCTTAATCAACCTCTCACCTAAGTTATGATGACAAAAACAACCTCTCCAAAGATTGATAAAAAACAAAAACAAAAAAAGGTGGGGGCAGATCTTTTATGACCATTTAAATGTCAAGATTTCATATGAATTTAATTTTAAAAAGATTATTTTAAGAGCTGACTTGCATAGAACGAACAGAATTGTTTGGACTCATTTGAAACAGAATTTCAACTCCTGAAGGCCTTGAGCGCTAGCCAACAACGCTCTGTAAACTTCTGAACCCTTGTTATCTCTCAAGGTCTAGTAGTAAGCCAAAGTATTGGAAAATTACAGGCATGCTCATCCCTCTAGTTGTTCACAAGGGAACCATAGAGGTTCGTCTTTTACCACCTATTATAATGAAGTAAACAAGTCTATTCATCACTGTCATGTATGATTCATAGTATGTTTGTACTTAATAAAAGCGGCAAGCTGGGACTCTCCCAGGTCGCCTCCTTCCGCAAGCTGTCTCCGTCTGTTTCTTCCCGACAAACTCCTATTAAACCCTGAAGGAACTGAAGGGATATCTTGACTTAGAGAACTGACTAAATAAAAAGAAATAATTAATACTAACGTTAAATGTTATCTGATTTTTCCCACACAAGAACAAAAGGTAATTAAAGAAATATTGCATATTCATTAGGCAGATTGCATATTCAGGAGCTGAAGGTATCACCTCAGCCATCCCCCAAGGCATGAAGCCAATGAAAAAGCAACAGAAACTAGCTTTGAATCTAAACAAGCCTGAAAAGTGCATTTTCCTAATTTCATGGAACTAAGAGAGAAAGAATATTTTATATACAACTCTGAAGCACCCCTCACATGTACACCTTCTACTACCCTGCTTAGGCAGCAAACACTTCACAATTCCTGTCCATCTCTACAAGCAATCTACCACAGACAGATTGGGGAGGGTGGGGACAAGAGGAAGGAGAGAGAAGAAATTTACCCAAGGAAAGTCACTCCAAAACTACAACATGGATTGGTAATAGAAAGTTAAATAATAAGACACTGCGAAAGGAATTAGATTTAAACTCCTATCATGATTTTATCAGGATACTGAAATGCTATCCTGATGCATATCATCGATTGCACCTGATGAAGTGGACTATAGCCCACAAAAGCTTATGCTGAAATAAACTGGTTTAGTCTCTAAGGTGCTACAAGTATTCCTCACTTTCTTTATGAAATGCTACTGTAACTTAAAATACTAAAAGCTGCTCCTGTTAATCATCAAGTGATTGGACCATTTAGAACTTGTCTCCAGGAATACATCTTGTTGAAGAGAAGTAGTTGAACTTAAAAATTCTTATTTTTAATTGACCCTTCTCAAAACAAATCCTTAAATGGCTACTTCTAAATAACTAAATTTAAATATTTACTTTAGTTAATGTTATTTACTTTGTCCAATTATGAACAGTCTGATTATTTATTAACAAGTAACAAGATCCTCTTGCCCTTAAACAAACTGTTTTGCCCATACATACATCTAATAAGATACTAAAATTTAATTCACAATAATATTGCAAGACAACAACTTTGGTCTTAAACTTGCCAAATGAAGAACGCCAAGGAGGCAGTCCATTTTCAGAGTCTAATGCCTCTTAGCTTTCCATTGAAATATGTATAGAAGAGACTGTAATGGAAATAGCCAGCTTATCATTTGTATTCTGTCATTTGTGTTGTTTTGTTTAATGATTTATTTCCTTTTCTTTAATAATAAAATAGCATTAGTTAATTCTTGCGATGATTTTGCTTGGTTTTGATTATAGTGTCACCTCTAACACATGTAAAAGAACTCCTGTGACTAACTAGGGGAATTGCAATTCCTGAGACAGTCTCAGGAATAGCCTGTTTCAATAACTGTATGTTTTAATTTTGATCTTCCCTCAGTCGACAGTAAGAGAAACAGTTGGGAAGAACTGACATACCATTTCTCATTTCACTGAAGTGAGTATTTTTGGTAAATTTTAAAAATAAAATTACTTGGAGTCCAACAGTTTAAAATTATCCCTTTTAACTCAAGAATCAGAGAGGTAGCCGTGTTAGTCTGGATCTGTAGAAGTGACAGAGTGTCCTGTGGCATCTTAAAGCATACTAGCCCACGAAAGCTTATACTTCAATACTTTTGTTAGTCTTCAAGGTGCCACAGGACACTTTGTCCCTTCCCTTTTAACTCAACACTTGAGTCAGTAGAAATTACCACAAACTCACAGCCTTAAATTAGGCCCCATCTATACTGGCAAACTTTGTAGCCATAGATCACTGTAGTGCCCTCTGCAATCACAGTGGAAGAAGGTACAGGCCAGGTATGTTAAAATATAAATATTCAGGCCTGCCTGCTGCGAAGCAGGGATTTCCCTAGGACTTCTGCCCCTGAACTCTAGGACTCCACACACACACCCTGCATTTCCCCAATACCCTCCCCCGCCCCCTGCCCAGTTACATGCAGTCTTGCCAGTCATTGGTTGAAAAGAAACATTAATACACACACAGTATGAGAGAAAATATACTGAGAAAGCATAATAGTTTAGAAAAGAATAACCAGAGACTAGCTTCCTCATACAGCTGTTACTTATGACAATGTCAGCTCATTTGTTTTGGCTATATTGGCCTACCTAAAAATTTCAAATTATTATTTATAAGCAAGGTCTGAATGAGCTCTCCCTTGACAGCTAGTGATGAGCCAGGGATTGGTGGAAAGGCTTCAGGACCAGCCTGAATTTACATGAACAGACCTACTCTGCCTAAGTATCCAGCAAACAGAGACATGCCATCTAAGTGATCAGTTTGGGCTGGTGTTTTGGTGACAAATCACTGAAGTATTAAATGTGGGGGTTATGAAATGTTGTTATCCGTATTGTATGAGTAAAAGGCAGCAGAACTGTACTTAGCCTGACTGAATGGGGGAGTCTCCTTCAGTCCCTAATTTGTGCCGGGGCTTGACAGGGCTGAGACCCAGCACCTCTAGGCTCAGCTGTTCATAGCCCTGAGACCTCTGGGCTTGTCACATCAGTTATGAAAGTAACAAACTTGCTTGAGCCCCAGCACCTCTTTCATTACAAATTAGGCAACTGAACAGCACTCCCTAAGCAGGAGGTTTGGATACCAGATCCTAGTGAAGAGAGAGAGAGAGAGAGAGGGTGGGGGGGGGGACATGCATGTTTTGCTTGGTGGGGAGTGGGCTCTGCCTAAGAGTCACAGGCACTATTTGACCTGCCCCTCTCTCCTGATTAGAGAGAGAGCTGATCTGGCTTCATAAATGACCACTAGAGCTGAAATCTCTGATAATCAGATCCAAGTGCTTAGACTTGCTGTGGGACAGTGTTTCTGTGGAAGAGACTGCCCAGCCTGCATGAGCAGCAAGGTGCGCCCCCGCTCCCTCTCCCGAGTTGGGTGGAACCTCAAGAGACTGACTCGCAGAGGTCACAGTGACAGGTGGCAGCAGAAGATGACAGTGCAGGGCCATTGGGGACGGAGCAGTATAGTGACTGTGGCACAACCACCAACAGCGGCCAGAGCATTGGATTATGTTTTAGCGACTTCACTACAGAATGTTAGATTTGTGACTGGGAAACTTATATACATTTCCTAGTAGGCCAAGATTTTTAAAACACAGTATTTGCTAAGGTCATTATCTCACATCATCACTATCTCAACAGGTCATTATCTTGGGGAGTTTCTGTACAAAACTTTTTTATTATACATTACTTTTATGTCAGAATGGCCATACTGGGTCAGATCAATGGTCCATCTATCCCAGTATCCTGTCTTCTGACAGTGACTATTCCAGGTGCTTTAGAGGGAATGAACAGAACAAGAGAATCGTTGAATGATCTATCCCCTGTCATCCACACCTAGCTTCTGGCAAACAGAAGCTAGGGCCGCTCAGCATGGTGTTGCATCCTGGCTAATAGCAACTGATGGACCTAACCTCCATGAACTTATCTAGTTCTTTTTTTAACCCTGTTATAATTTTGGCCTTCACAACATCCATGGCAGAGTTTCATGGGTGAAAGTATATTGTTTGAAGAAATACTTCCTTTTGTTTGTTTTAAATATATTGCCTATTAATTTCATTGGGTAACCCCTGGTTCTTGTGTTAAGTGAAACGATAAATGACACTTCCTTATTCATTTTCTCCACACCAGTCAAGATTGTATAAGCCTCTATCATATGCCCTCTTACTCATCTCTTTTCCAAGCTGAAAAGTCAGTCTTTTTAATCTCTCCTTATATGGAATTTGTTCCATACCACTAATCATTTTTGTTGCCCTTCTCTGTACCTTTTCCAATTCCAGTATATCTTTTTTGAGATGGTGTGACCAGAACTCCATAGAGTATTTAAGATGTGGGATATCCTGGATTTATATAGTAAAAGTGGAAGAGCTTAGTTTGCCAGGTTGATCAGCTAAGCCAATACTGACAACCTATATGAAAAGGCTGCAAAACACCATGCCACTGGACTGCATCAACATGCAGAAAGCCTTATAAGCCAGTCACTGTCAAAGCCAATTTTAAAAGAACTTAATGAGGCTGTTAAGAATGCTGGAGACACAACTTAGTTTATGTGAGCCAACATGGCTGTTGTACCATACTTACTCAAACAGAAAGAGATACCACACACTACAAATTGGAGGCCAATGTTAAGTGCATTGTCACTTGCTAATCCTGAAGCGGGACACTGGTTTTGAACAAGACTGGGAAATGCTCGCCATCTTTCTTGAAAGAAAGAAACAAACAAACAAAACACAAACAACTCAGCTGACTTTCACTGTTGTACCACATGCTTCTAGAAAGACTCAGCAGTGAAGAACTCTCTCACCTTATTCAAAATATGTGCATGCATAGTTGATGAACACCAATGCAAACAGTCATCAAGTATTAAGTCATTATGTATGTTATCTTAATGTCTGTGGTAGGCCAGAAGATGCATTCTAGATGTTCAGGTTATAGAAGACACATCAACTGCATCTGTGACATCTTAGAAGCGTTAAACACTTGTAAATTGAACCCCAAACAGGTTCAATGGCTGCTTGTGCATTTCATGGAGTTACAAATTTCTCTGGAAGACAGCAGAGTACAAGTTTTGCTCAAAGAAAAGCATAACCCTAATCCTCTTTTATACACACTGCAGAGGCCATCTACTTCAACTAGCGTTAGTACAAGCTGCAGAATCTTAAAAAGACATTACAAAGCCACAATTTTTTTTTCAGCAAGAGTATAAAGAAGCCATTAAGAGTCCAAAAGGACTGAACATCTTGGAAACAAATAGAAGATACGCTGGGATTGAAGTTCAAATTAGTCCAAACTGGGAAAACATGCGCTCTCTCATGAGAGATTCTCAGCAATTGTCTTAAAATTACTGCAACTGTTATTACTGACTTTGGAAAGTATCCATCAAGATAGGACAGATTAAGTAGTGAGGCTGGTGGACTACTTTTGTTACTAAGTTCCGAGAAGACTATTGCTATTCTCTCTCTTGTAAGTCTACTATTGAAACTACTTGGGTCATTAAACAATGTCATCCAGGCATGTGCTACAACAGTAGTAGATCTTTGTCCAGCAATAGAAGCTACCCTTGGATCAAACAGAGATATCCATTGAAAATGTACTGGAAGAAGCAGAGACTTCTGGACTAAAGTTAAGTTCCTTCGTTAGTCATATTGACTCCATAAGTGAAGAGGACAAGAAGTGCTTGTTAAGCCTGCTGAAAAAGTACACAAAGACTTGATGCTTACACATCAGCATCGATTTCTGAATTCTACTCAATCTCCACACAGCTTTTATAGATGCCTGTCTTATAAAACACCTACAGGTGAGTGGAGCGAGGCACTAACAACAATAGGACTGCTATGTGATCTGGACAGAAAAGAGGATTTTGAACACAGAGTGGAATATCATACGATGAACACATTAAGATTTAACTTAAACTTCTCCCTTATCGATAGTGGTTCAATCCAATCTTTGTGCTATGTTTCCTGAGATAAAAGAAGCAGAAATTAATCTCTTGCTATTCCCAGTCACAACACCTACAGCTGAGCATACCTCTTCCTCAATGAATATAATTTTGAGTTCTGAAAGTAGTCGCCTTCTGCCTGATCATGAGCATACCATGAAGGAAATAATGGGCACACAAGAAGACACCAAAGAGTGCAAAATTACAACAAGAAACCAAGATAGAGGTAGATGCAGTGCTTTGTAGCAGGACTGAGTACTCAACTTTAATTTGTGTGATGATTTTAAAACATGAGTTAAATCTAATAAAATGGTCATGAAACATGTTTTAGTTTTTACTGTGATGCCCTACAGCCCACATCTGCCCTCGGGGTCTCAACCCTTGTTGGCCCTCACCCCCGCCCCCCCGAATATTCCAACACTCACACCTAATTCCAATTCCTGGGGAAAACAGTGCTGTAAAGGCCTATACTTTAAGAACTTGGGTGTATTTGTATCACTTAGCTAGTTATAGAGGTATAAAACAAAGCATCAAAATCACAAATGAGCCTGTGTATGGGCCCTCTCTCACTAGGATAGTCTGAGGTCTTTTTCTTCAGCTAAGGTCTTTGTTTTGGAATGTGAGGATGAATCAGTCACACTGAAATAAGGTAGTATTGGGCAGTTCAGAAGACTATCACCTGCGGATAGTGCCCATCATCACCAGCTAAAGAAACAGATCTTAAGCTGGTTAAAGAAAATTTACCTTGATAGCAGCCTATCTGGCAAGAAATCACTTAATGGTTGTGAAACCCTCATTTCTGTACTGTTTTATCTTTATGGCCCCCACTTTTCTATTGTTAATCTGTTTGGTTCTCTAATTGTTTATGTCTGCTGTGTAATTAATTTTGCTAGGTGTAAGTTAATTAGGGTAGTGGGATATAATTGGTTAATGCATTATGTGTTAGGATTGGTTAGTTAAATTTCAGTAAAATGATTGGTTAAGATATAGCTGAGAATATGACTATATGAACTGGGGTCAAACAGGAAGTGGAAGGGGAAATTGGAATCATGCTTGCTAAGGTGGGGAGGGTGACAGGAACACGGAACAGGGACACAGGCAAGGCTCTGCAGCTAGGAAGGGGGACACGGGGTAAATACTCTGCAGCATCAGAGCTGGGATGAGAATACCAGGGAAATAAGCCTGACTGATGTGAAGGACTTCGGCATATGCTTGCTTGGAAACTAACCCCAATAAACGTCACATTGTCTGCACTTCAGACTTCTGGTCTTTTGGTGCTGGCTGTCTAAGTGACAAGAACCAGGGAAGTGGGAGGTTTGAGGGAAAGCCTACAAACATCTTGGTGCCATGACTCACATGCATCACGCTGGACAGGTGAGTAGAAGCCAGGTAAGTTCCCCTCTCCAACTGTCCGTGCAGTTGGGGTAATGGTCTTTTTGGATACGTGGATATGGAAGAATCAGGGCCCATTCCAGGCATTGAGGCCAACCTGGGTCGAGATTAAGAAGGAAATGGGAGCAGTGTTAGGGGACCCAGAGGAATAGGACTTGTCTGAGGAGCCCACAGTCCTTGGTAAATGGGTAACAGAAGGAGGTCCATGCCCACGGGGATAGGATGCCTTCCAAGGAAAGAAGAACTTAAGTCTGCTTATAGGACGTTTGAAGTAAAGGCAGTAAAGGGAAACTGCCAGTAAATCTTTCAAGTTTGGTGCTACTCCAGGAAAGGCTACTGGAGGATTGTAAATTAGAGTTAGGGTTGGTAATTATGATTTGGCACAACAGGGTTTGGAGTCAAAAGCATAGATAACAGACCACCTTAAGAGACAGGAGCTGGGACTTGGTCCTAGGGGAGTGGAGTTAAAAAAAGTTTCAAAGTGAAAAAACAGCAAGGGTTGCAGGGGCTGCTAACAACCCCCACTCTTCTTCCACAGCCTTGATAAAAACCTGAGGTTAAGGTTTCCCAACTGTTTAAACTTAAGCAGCCCTACCCTTTTCTCAGAACTATTTATATCCTTTTCTTCTCCTCCTCCTCAGTTTGCTTAATTTGCTGCTGTTAGCCCGTACTTTAAAATAACTTCACAGGGTTAATTGGTTGCTTTTCACCCCCCACCCACGCTTCTGGTTTTTCTGAAGTTTTAATGGAGGGTACTTTGGATATTCATGTGAAATGTATGGGGTTTTTTGGAAAAAGCATGACAGAAGTCTGCTGGATTCCACTGAAATTTTTAGAGTAAAAGATCCAGAGGCAACCATGAAGATCAAGTTTTTTAGTGCATTTTTGAACAATCCCAAGGTAAAGACAGCACAAGGTAAAAGGCAGTTGTTTACAGAAATTAATACTACAGAGTTTGGGGGGAATTTGGAGGGAAGTAAACAGTTAAAAGTTGTAGAAGTGTTAAAAGGTAATGGGTGTGAAGATGTTAAAGAGTAACAGTTGTGGTGTTATAAGGAGGAAGTTTTTGGTTGGATGATAAAACCCAGTTATGTAAATGTAATTGTTTGTGCAATTTGGTACAGTCACATTGTGTGGAACCCTGGTAGTTAAATTACACAAGGGGGTCAGGTGGCTACTACCACTATGTTTTTGTCACCAGGAGCCTTTAAAGCTATTGTGAGGGGAAATGGGCCTTTTCCGCCACAGAAGTGGTCTGTAAAGGCAGGCAGCCAGGTACTCTGATCTATATATTATTTAACTATTGGACGAGTTAATCAAAATCACTAAAGAAATATAAGGGGTTTCTACTGGAAATTAACTTGACTGTCTCCAGTTGAACAAGATGGGAATGTAATCTGGGTACAGCTGTGTAAGAATTAATAAAAGCAGTGCAAGGGATGTTGGGCAAAAGAGAATGTGTCTGTGTGTGTAAATCATTTTGTATAATTCTGTTTGGTTTTAAGGACCTACATCAACATTCCTGGTTTGTAAAACTCTTGTTTTGTAGGTTTAAGATGAATTGGTTTGGTTTTTAAATAATACAACTAAAATCCATTTGAATTTTTTATTCAGAGTTGCAAAACTGACAGACACCTTTTGCCAGACAAAGTTGTTTGACTTTACTAGTTAGCATTTAACCCTTAAGGTACCTCAATGCTTTATAAAGTTTTATATGTTTTTAAATAAAGACCACAGTCGAGGCTATGGTGGGAGGCAGCCGGGGCCAGGGGATGAGGGAAGACATTCAGGATTTTTTTTCTGTGCACAGGAAAAAAGAGAAGGGAAAGGGGAGCAATATTGGGAATACTGAGCCTTGGGGTGGCTCTGGGTGATCAGCCTGACACTTTGGTTGGGGATGCATGAGAGCTCTGTGGGCATGGGGGAGGCAGTTACACCTTGTGTGAAAGTTGATATGGCTAATATAATGCTGTAGAGTTGAATGGTGGAGGGCATGTGCATTTTCCCAGAACATGTGCAGTGTATATTCTAGAAGGGGTAAAAGAAATGGCAACAAAACATGTTAATTAAAATCCTATTAGGACTCCAAAAAGAGCCACAACAGGTTGCGTTTTCTTTTTCAGATGGCTGTGTGTTTTAGAAGGAGTTGTGAAAAGTTATCAGAACTCCGGTGGAAGTTAATAAATGGCAGCACAAAGGAGCTGCAAATAATAAATATACCTGGTGAGCAAAGCAGCTACTGGTAAGCAAGATGACTCAGATTATAACCCTCCAGGAAAAGGAGGTAGGAAAACAGGTCAAGCCTGAAAATAAGAGGAAACAGGTTATAACCTTAACTATTTTGTGTGTGTACATGCATACACACAGTGCTAAAATCTGAAGACAGATACAAAAGGAGTCTGCTTACATGCAGGGCTGGCACCAGCACAGCAAGCAGGTGCCTGGAGCGGCACTCCGGCCGCTCTGCGGCTGCGCCACCCACCACTTCACCACCCCCCTCCCTCCTTCAGCTGCGCCACACCTCCCTCCCTCGCTCCTCCGGCCACGCCATTTTTGGGCGGGGGGGCTTGGGGCAGCAAAAAAGTTAGAGGCGGCCCTGCTTACATGCAAGACACCCCTACCTTGTAATTCACCAAAACCCCAAGGATCTAATTAAATGAAAGCCTATGCAAAGATTTCAAGAGAGTAGTGATCACACTGGCCTCAAAGACAATTTGTCTAAATAAAAGGCATGGTATAACAAGATACTTAAACACACACCAGTAATAGATTTGATGCTAATGTTATTGTTAGTTCATATGGCAATAATGCTTCTCACCTATTACCTCAGAATAAACTTAAAGCTAGGCAAAGCAGAGAAACCATTACAAATGTGGTTTGTTGTACAAGAGGGAAAACTGAGGTACACCACCTCAACAATTTCATAAATGAACAGTGGAATAATTCACTAGCCTGACTATAGAACAAAACAAGGACAGTGTGGAGGTAATTCTGTCTTTCCTACAATCAGGAAGGAGACTTGTAAAAGGCAATAATCTGTCCCCACCAGGGGCTGGGAAATGTTTCTTTTGTTTTTCAGACACTATACTAGCAACCTGGTGCCAGCGGGAAAAATAACCCAGAGCACCATGGGTCTACTATCACGATGAAGACTGTATTGTATGTTTGTGTTGTCTTGTTACTACTGTTATTTTGGTGGATATTTTATAAGAAGGGTTAACATCTAGACGCAAAGGTCAATGCATGGTATGACCTGCCTAGGAAGCACGGTCTACCCAAGCTAGGAAATCAAGTGCAAATAAAAAGGCACAAAATGGGGATTAAGGAGGAACACGTATACATTGTTACATGCGTATTACAGATGGACCTACAAAGGGGAACCCATGTATTCCCTCAGCTGGAATGGAACAATCATTGTTGCTAATCACAGTTGTCAATATTGTAAACCCTGCTCAGATCCCGCAATATAAAGAGGCAAAAGGAAGGAACTTATGGACTACTACACCCCTGAGTTTCAGTAATAAGGCAGATTAGGACCTTAAGGATCTATCTGTAAAAAATTGTACTGCTGACCCCCACCATGGGAATCTGGCAGTATTGGCATGTGGAATACTGACTGAAAGGGGAGAGGTCCTAACTTGGTGGAGAATATCAAATTTATCAGTAAATATTGCATGGTATTCCTTAGGATAGCTCATGATCAATAACAGTGGGAAACGCATTCATCTGGACATGCGGTTTGTCACGGAGGACTAAAAAACAAACAATCTTGTGGTCTCCTGAGGTGTTTGGGTTATGGGTCTCACAATTAGGATGTGATGTTACCATGTATACTCCTAATGGTACCTGCACAGACGAAAATCCCTGGATGTGCAGTTGTTGTGTACACATCACACTGGGCATGCAGTCTCCACGGGGTGCTGGGTATGACAATTTAACCGCTTTGCAGAAAGTAACTTTGCAGGTAATATGGATGCCAAGCTGGAAGAATCCTGATCTAAGCTGGCCTCAGCATGGAGCCCGAAATAGTTCCTGACGAGCTAATGTATGGGAGCCACTGTGGGAGCGGGTGCAACCAGTGCTTTTCAATGTCTTTCCAGTCCATTTCCTGGGTGGTACACCCCAATTGCAGTACATATATAAAAGGGTTGAAACAACAATTGAATTGGTGGGTGAGGGGAAATGGAATTGTCATTGGAAAAGGGATTTGTGGGCAGCATGAAACACAGGGTTGGGTGTGTGAAATCTAGGGGACCATTGGATAACTAAGTAACTAATAAGCCAGAATGTAAAAGTGCAGCAGCAAATCAGTGAGCTACTAGCACAGCAATTGTCTGCAATCACAATGGGATGGAAAAGGCTGCAAAAGGAAACCTCAAGACATGGGTGGAGGATGGCTTGAAAAGACTAACTTAGAGGGGGAGGTGTGTATAAGGATACAAAATGCTCAACTCTTGGGCTAGCACCTGTGTAAGAGTTATCATGATACCATGGGATGGGAATGCAACTCAAGGAGGTCCCCATGAGCCTTATGGGAATAATGAGAAAGGGAGGAGCTCACTGGGGGATAGATAGGGAAGATGGAATGGTGTAAAATGGACAATAATTCAGTTAAGTACTTATTTGTCCAGAGAAAATATTTGAATGTGTCCCTCCTCAATGGCCATAGAGGGGTAGAATAAATGGTCTGTTGCAAACGGGGGCAATTAGGGGTGATATATATATGGGGTATTTGCGGGAATACACACAAGACTTGGGGACACAAGTGCACTAGCATCTGGCACAACTATGCACATCTACATGCTACCATCAGGATTATGGTGCACGAATGGATTGGTAGAACCTCGCACGATTGAACCAGTGCTTGCTACCCAATTCTATACCAAGTGGTCGAGCTGGTTTGGACAATACCCCATTTTTCTCTGAATATCCAGTGGAATCATGATATGGACAAAAGCATGCAAAGACTGCAGGAGCAGCTCACTGCAACTGCCAACAACTGGACACATTTAAAATACATTCTTCAAAATGGTGTTAAAATATTTAACCCTGTCAAAGGAGAAGCAGCAGTGTTTTTGATGGTGACTAGGATGTTGGGCTATACTACACTGGTTAGGACTCTTGGTGTTGCTGTGGATTATCATAGAGGCTGGTGTATTAAGTATACTTGTGTACCTGCAGATACAGGCAGTACACAGAGGCCCCCGACCTCTACATCTAGGAACCAGACATGCCAGCCCCTTCTGGGAGCTGCCTGAGGTAAGTGCTTCCCCACCGGAGCCCACACATTGAACCCCCTCCCACACACAAACTCCCTCCTGGAGCCTGCACCCCAACCCCCTCCTGCACCCTGAACCTCTTATTTCTGGCCCCACCCCAAAGCCCACATCCCCAGCTGGAGCCCTCACCCTCTTCTACACCCCAACCTCCTGCACCAGCCCAGTGAACATGAGTGAGGGTGGGAAAGAGTGAGCAACGGAGCAAGGGAAGAGGGAATGGAGTGAGTGGGAAGCATGGCCTTGGAGAAGGGTCAGGGGTGTCCAGTTCTCCTTCCCTGTGACTATATCTCCCCTTCAGCCTGTGTGTGAAATTAACTATCCTCAGCTCAGGCAAAGACTTGCAATCTACCATGTGATAACAGCAGCTCTTAAAGTTCCAATCTCCATCAGCTTGCTTATCAATATTGCAAATTCAGCCTTCTGCAACTTCCTTCCAAATAGAGCACAAAAACGTGCTGCTTCTTAAGAGTTCTAAAACACGAGCTATGCAGTGAGTCACTAACCAGACACATACACTTAATAGGGTTCCCAAAGAGGGATATGAAGTCTATGACAACTAGAATATACATAAAAAGAATTGTTGCATAAAATCATATTGATCCCTCTGCCCTGCCAACATTAACCTTATGGCATATATAACTTTTAGCACATATTCAGATTACTATATCAAGAAAAGATATACAAATACCTAGGCAGCACGGTTACAGCTGTTTCATGGCAGCAAGTGCTGGGATGAAGAGAGGAGGAGTGGGAATGTGGTATGCTCCGGGGAGAGGCGGGGCCAGGATGGGGATTTAGGGAAGGAGTCCAATAGGGGCAGGAAAGGGGCAGATTTGGGGCAGGGACTTTAGGGAAGGGGTTGGAATGGTGGCAGGGTAGGGGTGGAGTCAGGATAAGGCTGGGGGCAAGCACCTAAAGGCGCTGGGAAAAAAGTTGGTGCCTATGACATATAGTATAAGGAGACACAGGAATAAAAAGGAGTGAGCTTAAACTGGGCAAATTACATCAGTCCAGGTGCTCAGAAGTTCACACACCTTATAGAAGAACTATTGAGTCCATGTAGTGACTAAATTACACACTAAAAGCCACATTATCCATGTGGCTAATCTCAAACATTTGGCTTAAAACAAAATGAAACCCTGATCACTCGTTTGACATCAACAGTAGTTTCCAACCCTAAATGAGCATTTGCAGGTGAATCCCCCAACTTTCTCTGTAGAACTGCTCTTTCCGAAACTTAGAAGACCTGGGTGAGTTGGAAAGTGATGTGGCATTAAGGGAAGTGGGAGGAAGATTAATATAATCTTTAGCAAACTGTCAGGCAAAGGCAAACCAGAAGAGTCAACTGACTCAACAAACTTCATCCTTATCTGGCAAAGGTGAGCACAGTTAAATAGCCAGAAAACTCCTTAGTGACTATCTGCAGTTTTTCATCCAACTGTTATATCAGCTATCCAAATGTAAAAATCTAGCACTCAGGAACATGTGAATTTTTGTCCTTCCTTGAAGAATTTAATATCCATAAATGAATGAGGAGTATTTTGATACAGTAACATTTCTAAATAAAACGAGGAATAGTTGTATAACCTTAAAGACTAACCAGTTTATTTCAGCATAAGCTTTTGTGGGCTATAGCCCACTTCATCGGACACATAGTGAAGTGGGCTATAGCCCACGAAAGCTTATGCTGAAATGAACTGGTTAGTCTCTAAGGTGCTACAAGTATTCATCATTTTATTTACGGATACAGACTAACATGGCTGCTATTAAACCAGCAACATTTCTGACTGTCAAATATGATTTTGGTACACTAGTGAAAAAATTATCCTGTTCACTTTTCAGGTTAATGGCATAAAAGGAAAACCCTAGCCCTGCACTCCTTTCTTGGATTAGAACTGCAGAATTTCAGCTCATCCTCAAGCATTTTTTAAAGCATCTTACATATATTTTTGTTTAGCTTCTTACTTCTCCTCATGATAATGTAGAGAACCAATCCTGCTAATCTGAGAAACACACACTGAAATGGCAACTGCTTACTCACACAAAAAAGCGATACAGAGACAAAACATTTTGGGACATACCTCTCATTTTACCACCACACCGGTCAGATACAGACTTTCTACTTTGCTGCCAAACGGGGGCCATGCCATACCACAAGTCAGCAGTATGGTGGGTGGTAGAGCCTAGATGACTTTCCACATACATGCTTTATGCACTGTGTACGACACACTTCTCTCATCAGAATGACATGCCACAATTACTAGTTTATAATGCTGCAATGCATCAGTAGTCAGGGATTTTGTACCAACAGGTACTATAATTCAATTTCAAAGGCATGATATTTATCTGATATTGAAAATACTGAAGAGGAGCTAGACTATGAGGTCAAAAGTCTCACCTCTGAAATTAAAAAAATTTTATGTCTGCAATCACTTTAGAGCCCTAAGTAAACATCATTGTTCTGTGCCCAAGATTATGCTGCCAGAGGCCACCTTCAAATTACCTCCTGTTGGCCCTATACTATATTTATGATGGTATTAGCAAAAAAGCAGCACATCTACATTATTTTACTGTTGAACAATCTTTCAGACTGTGTTTTGGCATTCTGGCCTTTTGGTAAAAAACAAGAAAAATGTCCTTTACGTAGTATTTTCCCCCACTTCCTTTTCCCTCCCCACCGCCCAAAATTAGGGTATGGTTACACTTACAAAATTATAGCGCTATTGCTTATAGCGCTCACCTTATACAGCAATAATAATAGCACTATTGTATGTCCACACTGAGCTGCTCCAGCGCTATAGCATGGCCACATTTGCGGCAGTTAATACGGCATTAAGAGCAGCGCATTAGGGCAGGTATCCCACAGTACACCTCTTCCTGATCTGGCGCAATGGCTTGTGGTAGGGGGGGCGTCACTTGCGGGGCATTCTATATCCTGTTTGAACTACCCATGATGCTTTTTGGCATATCCCAGCAATCCCTGTGTTTCCTTCCACCTCCGGCGCCATCTTTCAAGGGTTTCAGCAAGGCACGCTCCGTCTTCCATTGTCGAGTGCTGCAATGAATCCAGAACTGCTGAGGGACATGCTGACGACTGTCGCCAGCACATCTCTGTGTGCAGTGGAGTTATTCCTTGACATGCAGGATGACAGTGATGATTCTGAAGACGAGATCGAAGCGGTGAATGCATTCGACACAAAGCTGCTTGTCTCATTAACGGACATGCTCACGGCTGTTGAACGCCGCTTCTGGGCACGGGAAACGAGCACAGAGTGGTGGGATCGCATCGTCATGCAAGTCTGGGACGACGAGCAGTGGCTGCAAAACTTTCGAATGAGAAAAGCCACTTTCATGGGACTGTGTGCTGAACTCGCCCCTGCCCTGCGGCGCAAGGACACCAGACTGAGAGCTGCCCTCCCGGTGGAGAAGCGGGTGGCTATCGCGATCTGGAAGCTGGCTACCCCAGACAGCTACCGATCGGTGGCCAACCAGTTTGGGGTTGGAAAGTCGACCGTTGGAGTTGTGCTGATGCAAGTGTGCAGGGCCATCAATCGCATCCTGCTACGAAAAATCGTGACTCTGGATAACGTGCATGACATCGTGGCTGGCTTTGAAGAAATGGGTTTCCCTAACTGTGGTGGGGCGATAGATGGGACCCATATACCCATTCTCGCGCCCGCCCACCTAGCTGAGGAGTACGTTAACCGAAAGGGGTACTTCTCCATGGTTCTCCAGGCGCTTGTGGATCACCGTGGGCGTTTTACTGACATTAACGCTGGCTGGTCTGGAAAGGTGCATGACGCACGCATCTTCCGCAACACCGGCCTGTTCATGAAGCTGCAAGCGGGGACTTTTTTCCCAGACCAGAGGATCCTCGTGGGGGAAGTGGAAATGCCCATAGTGATTCTTGGTGACCCTGCTTACCCTTTAATGCCCTGGCTCATGAAACCGTACACAGGGAGCCTGGACAGCAGTCAGGAAAGGTTCAACTACAGGCTTAGCCGTTGTTGAATGACTGTGGAGTGTGCTTTTGGGCGTCTGAAGGCGCGCTGGCGTTGTCTTTATGGGAGGCTAGATTTGGCCGAGGGTAGTATCTCCGCGGTTATTTCCGCATGCTGTGCCCTACATAATCTTTGTGAGCGGAAGGGCGAAGGCTTCACTCAGGCATGGTCCTCTGAGGTTCAACGCCTGGAGGCCACATATGCCCAGCCAGAGAGCAGGGTTCATGGAGGGGACCAGCGCAAGGCTGTTAGGATCAGGGAAGCCTTGAGGGAGCATTTTGAGGCTGAAAGCCAGTTCTGAAGTGAGGTGCAGATGGAGGGAGGGAGGGAGGGAGGGAGTATTCTTTTAACAGGAACAGGCATTTGCTTTTCTGTAGCCTGTAATAATGTATGTACACTTAATAAAAAAAACCCATTTATTAAGAAGACAATTCATTTATTGAACAGGTACTTCGGTTGCTGAAAGAAAATATTGTGATGCATGTGAGGGGGAAGGCAGGGGAGGTGCAATGGGGGTGTCGTGGGGTCAGTCAGAGATCGGAGTATGTCCGGGTCTCTGAGTCTCCAGTGCCCTCAAAGTGGCCATGTCCCCCGAACCCCATTTGCGGTGGCCAGTAAGGCATGTTATTAGGGGTAGACTGCAGTGGATAATGGTCTGGGGTCTGGGGGTTGTCCGGTGAAGACAGAGGGGTTGGAGGCAGCTGTGGATGGTGATAACCATTTGGCTGATGATACTGGCCTGGTGGGTACAGAGGCAAGGACGGGGAAGGGAGTTGGGGCAAACGATAATTGGGGTGGTGGGTGCGGAGCTTCTGCTCCTGAAGGGTGACAAGCCGCTGCATACTCTGCAATTGAAGCTGCAGTAATGAGAGCAGCTTGTCGGTGCTTTTCCGGCGGTGAATCGCGTTCTCCTTCCGCGCCTTCTCCCTCAACTTGCTCTCATTCTCCCTCCACCTCTGTGCAACTCGATTCTCCGTTACAGCCTGTTGCATTACTTGCTGTACAAGATCCTCTTTGCTCCTTCGTGGCCGCTTCCTCAGTCGCCTGAGCCTCTCAGCTGTTGATAAGAGCGATGACGAAGGGGTGAAGGACGACCCTTCTAAAATAAAAAGATACATTTCACAGTGGTTCCCTTGTAAAGAGCAGACATGCCTATCATTCCCCCGCATTCCCCGTTTGCCTGTCCCGCAGACAGCACAGATACGGCAACGGAGCCCCTGCCATGGTGAGTGGACTCCAGAGGCAAGGGAAATGATTTTTTCCCTGCCCTGAGAAGCTGTGGCGGGGGAGGGGGTGGGGAGTGCCGGTACGTTGCAGGAGCCACAGTGTGAGCAGCAGGCAGGGGGAAGGATTTCTTCCCTGCCCTGAAAAGCTGTGGCGGGGGGCGAGGGGGGGGGGGGGTGGAGTGCCGGGAAGTGGCAGGAGCCCTACTCTGAACACTGTTCCAACATTCTCCGTAGGTGTTTGTCCTGGAAGATATCTCGTTGCTTCGAGTCACTGAGGAGCAAAGGGAAGGGATTTTATTAAGATGCGGCTTCCGCCCAGGGCCATATGCAGCGTGCCTATGTGCAGCAATGCTCCCCCCACCCATTGTAGCACAGTGGCAGGGACTAGTGACCGTGACCGGAACGGGGACCACGCTGGCTCTCCCGGGAAACCTGCGCAGGCGCATTGCAAGTGCTCTTTTTGAGGCCTTTGAAGAGATTACTGATGATGACTACCACGAGGTGATAGACTACATCAATGCTCTATTCCACATGTAGGCAAGCATGCAAGCATCCCTTTCCACCCCAAGCTGCCTGCCTTCCCCATAGAAAAGCAGCTTTACCGCCGCAATGCACTGCTGAGCTGGCCCCTGCAACTGCCGGACGCTGTGGCTGTCCGCCCTCCTCCTGGCTTTAGAGGAGAGCTCCTGGCTGCATGCCCCCCTGCCCTCCTCCTGGCTTGAACAGAGCACCAGGTGGAATGCCCCCCTCATCCCTTTCCACCCCAAGCTGCCAGCCTTCCCCATAGAAAAGCAGCTTTACCTCCGCAATCCGCTGCTGAGTTGGCCCCTGCAACCGCCGGACGCTGTGGCTGGCTGCCCTCCTGGGTTGAGAAGAGCTCCTGGCTGCATGCGTCCAGGGACTCCTCCGTGCCCTGGATTGCTGCTGCCTCGTCCTCATCCTCCTTCTCTTCTTCATCCTCCTGCTCTTCGTCCTCCTCCTCACCCCCCCTTCACTGGTGGGCTGGGAAGTGTCCGTGGTGGTCGATGGAGTGACCGTGGGATCACCACCAAGTATCGCGTGCAGCTCCTTATAAAATCTGCAAGTCACCGGGGCTGCCCCTGAGCGGCCATTTGCCTCGCGGGCTTTGCGATACGCATTCCTAAGCTCCTTTACCTTAACACGGCACTGCAGAGTGTCCCGCTCATGGCCTCTTTCTGCCAAGGCCCGTGATATCTGCCCATAGGTGTCAAAATTCCTGCGGCTAGACCGCAGCTGAGACTGAACAGCCTCTTCCCCCCAGCAGCTGATGAGGTCCAGCACCTCACTATTGCTCCATGCTGGGGATCGCCTATTGCGAGGAGGCATGGCACGTGGAGTCATGATGATCAATCTGAATGATCACCTGCAACGATTCCCTGAGACCACGCCACGCAATCAATCAGATCAATGAGAATGATCACCTGCAAGGATTCCCTGAGACCACGCCACGCAATCAATCTGATCAATGAGAATGATCACTTGCAAGGGTTCCCTGAGAGCACGCCACGCTTGGCTGGAGCAAACAGGAAGGGGATTTTCAAATTTCCCTGGAACTTTAAAGGGCGGGTCTGACGTGTGGTCACCTGAGGACAGGACAAAAGAGTTTGCAAGTGATGACCAGAGTGGCTCGAACGGGAATTATGGGACAGGCTGGAGGCCAATTAATACGCAGTGGGTGTCCACATTCTTCCTGTAGCGCTACAGCAGGTGCGCTACAGCCCTTATTCCCCATGAGGAGGTGGATTTATAATAGCGCTATAACTCCGCGGTTATAGCGCTATTAGTGCCTTGCCAGTGTGGACGGAGAGTAGGTTATAGCGCTCGTAGGGGCTTTATAGCGCTATAAAGTGCCAGTGTAACCATGGCCTTAGAGAGACTAACAGTGTTCCCAGCTATGAAAGTTACTGTTGAGGCAAGAACAAGCAATGAAGATTTGTGGTGGGGGAAGAAAGTGCATAAATCCTGCTTCCACACGTGACTAATAGATTATATGCTTTAGCACTCCCTGAGGTTCTGAAGTGTTGATCTACAGACTACTCTCACACATAGATCCATGAACAAATATCAAAAGGAATTATCTGGAAGATATCTGTCAAAAGGATTGGATTACTTCTTTCCCCCTCCCCTTCATATGGCAGAACCTGGCCTTTAATGAGAAGGGACTTAATACAAGTCCCTCTACTTCAAAATTCACATTTTAAATTTTATTTTAACTATTGTATTTGATAACGGATACAATGAACGAAAGTGCTGTTGTCAAGTAGCTTAGCCCCAAAGATGGGTTCATTTGTGTAATATTAAAAAGAGGGGAAGAGGGTTAAAAATATGAATATATTTTTAGTTTAAACAAATCAGCATTAACTGCATTGTTTTATGCGATTTAAACTTTTTTGAAACTTGCAAGCCCTAAGTTACAAGCATAACAGCAGTTTGTGCTAACGCATGAAAAACAGACACACAGCTGGTTATGTTCTATTTTACTGGCAGTTTAATTGCAGTATTCACAAATTGAATTAAGTAGAGACTTAGAAGGAAATGCAACAATTTTTAAAAGACTAATTTACTCTTCATTTATTATGAAACAGAGGTGAGGAGAAATAATTCTCAAGTGTAATCATCATCTTGACAGTACCCCTTTAAAACAGAGCTTTTTAATTGTGACACATTAATTATGTGGATGCACTATAACTTTTTTTCAGTTAATAGAAAATTTCCCATCCAGCCTTTTTAAATTACCTTTTGTGGAAATCCCCTCTTCCCCATGCACTATTTCTTCAGAGTGAAGTGGTGTGTTATTGTACTATATGAATGTGGAACCTTCCTAGATGTTCCCGTTTAAACAGGAAACCAAAAATCTCCATCTCAAGAGGAATGCTACAGAGGAGGAGGAACAGTTTGTTCCCCAATACAGGGTTTATTTTTCCAGAAAATAAAGATGCCAATAAGAAACAAAAAGGAGGAGGAACAGGTCAAGGCAAAAGAAAGAAAGAAGGAAGCAATACTGGGAGAGGGGAGAGACGGAAACAATAATGACAACCCAAACTGCCTTGAGCAAAGGAAATCAGGCCACTGGACTATTTGTGTTTCATTTTCTTGAGAGGCTCTCAGAGATCGTGGTGCTAGGTGTCATTGTAGAACAGAGACACAGAGAAAGCAAGAGAGCGAGCGCATTCTGTTTATACTGTTATTTTAAGGCTTCTTCCCAGTTTGAAGAGTAAAGTCAAACCCACTTTTCTCCCTGCGGTAACTAAACTACTCTGCTTTATTAGAGAGACAAGGTGGGTGAGGTAATATCTTTTATTGGACCAACTTTTGTTGATGAGACAGATGAGCTTACACAGCTCTTCCTCAGTGACCTGAAGATATTATTTCACCTACCTTGTGTCTCTAATATCCTGGGACCGACTTGGCTACACCACCACTGCACACTATTTCGCTTTATCAGTTTTTTTCTTTCAGTTCTTCAGATAGCATTACTTAAATTTGCAAACAGAACAGATTATAAAAAGATATACCCTACTAAAATAGGAATTATTTTTAAAGTAAACAAAACCATCCGAAACACACGCTTATTTACATAACAAAAACAAAGTTGGAAAAGAAGTGAGAGGTTAGACAAAATCATAGAAATGCTGTGTCTGACAGAAACACACACTTTTCTTCTTAAGGGGAATATGATGCTTACAAATTACAGGATGGAAAAACTGAATACTATCTTGTGCACTTACAAGACCTGAACCCAAATCAAAGTCCATACAGAAAAGAGGCTATGAGCCATTTCCCTCTCAAATTCACTCTAACTATGAATAAAGTCACACTTCATGACAACAGAGAAAAGATAGAAAGGAATTTTTGACTCGTATTAGCAGATGCTGAAATACAAATGTTACTGTACTCAGCTTCCTGCTAGAGGTGAACGTAGGCTTGACCATGACCAACTCAAACATTTTCAAATGTGACTTTGTGACATTCCTCAGGATGCAATCTGGACCACTGGACTGTTATGTCCCCTTAATCCTACATCCAGAGATGCCTTTTACACTGCTTTGGTGGTGAACAGCAACCTCTACAGGCTCTGCTCAGTCAGCTACCAGCATGAAGACACCACTCTCTGATGGATACATGAATGCTATGCCAGGCCACCCATGAATTATATACAGGTGACACCCACATAACTCCAGTCCCCAGCCCCTCAGAAATGTGTGTCTTGCACTCTTCAGTAGAGTCCTGGCCAGTGCAAGCTCATTAATAGTCCATCATTCCATCAAAGGAAATGATAATGCACCAACCTTTGTTAACCTGAGGAGCAATTCCCCAAACTTCAACCAAAACACACTGGTTTAGATAAAACAATAGAACAAGTTTATTAATTAAAATCTATCTTTCTGTAAGTGATTAAAAGTGACAAGAAATAAAAAAAGATAGCATGGTAAAGTTTAGGAATTAGATTAGTTCTAAGTAAGATTTGAAGCAAACAGCTCTCGCCCACCAGATGCTGCAGGCAATTCACAGTTGTCAGTTCACAGTCTGGGACCTCTCTCCCCCGATTCAGTGCCCTTAGATATTCGTTGATGTCATAAGCAGAGAGAAAAGTGGTGGCAAGGAGAGGAGAGGTGGGCAGGGCCCTTCCCCTCCCCACATCTTTCTTATACCCCAACTCTTTGTGCTAGAAAAAACTTTGCTGAATCACAGGGGTACACACTTCTAATGCATATGTGCTCTGCAAACATCCTTCAGGGGAATGTAAATACTCTATTCATCCCTTCCCTCCTGCTGGTGAATGCCCAATTAAGCAGTTAATAGTTTCTCAGCACCTGTGCTCAGTCTTTTGTGTTGTCCCTGAGGAGTATTTCCAGGCATTTCTCAGAACCATGGCACATTTTAGTAATATTATGCAGTAAAATCTCAGTCTCACGTGCCGTGTTGTTACACACATCATAACAGGACAATGATGTTCAGCAAATCACATGTGTGCAAACAATACCTCACAAGGCATACTTTGTACAAAATATATCATAACCATATAAAAGTGGTGAACATGGGGTATAGGGCGTCACAGACTTGCTTTGTTCATAGTAGCTCCAATGTCTTTAACATGATTTTAAACAAATGTATTGGCTAACATGTCTGGACAAGCCCATAGAGTTGAAGATGCTTTCCAGAAATATATTTCCTATGTGTTAATGCAACATATAGTACTTTCTAATCTATCTTGGGTCCCATCTTGTCAGGCCCAGACTATATAAGGTTTTTATCTCAAAAGTAGTCTAACTGGTCCACACATCATCATCTGTTCCCAGAGTCTATGTTCCTAGGTTTGTATGTTTGTTTGTTTTAAAAAAAACCTCTCTTTACTCCGCTGAGTCCATCCTAGGTTTTCCTTCCAGTTCTCACCCACTCATTCAAAGCCTAGTTCTATCCCTTTCCTACGACCACTGCCCACTGATTTAGCCTGTAATAATTATCTGCTATCCTGCCCTAGTTCAATTGGCTTTTACCCCATTGGCCTCCCTTTTTCTGTCCTATCCTATCACCAAGAGCCTATAGCTTCTCTTATCACTCCTCATTGGCAGCAATTACTCTCCCATCACCACACCCAGAAGTGAACACAGAACTGCCAGAATTTAACACCTTTGAAACATCAAGCCACAAAATGTGAGTGCCCAACACATAGTTAAGGTATTTAATACATATTCCTGTGTTTTTTTTGTAGTTGGACAGTGATAGAGGGACTGTCTTCAGTTAATTTTATGGGAATTGTAATTCGTGGTTTGCAATGAAGACAGTTTGTCCCAATAACCACTTTATTCTTAATAAAACTTTCTAAATGCCAGTTTAGAGGTCAGATTTTTGCTGACCCTCTCAGCAGAACAAACTGCCATTACAAAAGCTGCTTTCGTGCTTAGCATTAATAATTAAACGGAACTGAGTGTGTAAAACAGATGCTGAGTCACTAAAATAAACTTCAAGTTCCATCATGGTTTCAATGGCAACTGATCAAAACTCAGCTGGGATTATGTTTCAATGTTTTACTCTGTGAAAACGCAGCATAGTTTACAGTGAGTTAAACTTTAAACCCAATTTCAAGTGTAAAATGATGACCAAGTATTAAGAGGGTAAGTTTATTCTAATTTTACATTACTTATAATACACTTAAAACTTAAAGTAATATCACTTATAGGAAAGGACTTGGGACATAGCACTGAAATAAGGAACATCTTTCTTAGTAATATTATTCCTGAATGTCTACATGAATCTCCATAATTTTGTCTTCTTATTTCAGAACCACTAGAAGTATACAGATAAGAGATATTAATATTCTGTTTATTTCCCTTTTTCTACACACAGTTGCGTTGTAGCTTAAGGCACACAGGATCAGATTATTTATATGATCAAGTCTGATATCTTGAATCTCACAGAAGACAGTATTGGACATCCCACAGAGTAGAGGAAAAAACACTCCCCCACACCACACCCAGATAGCATTCAATATGAAGGAAAAAATTCTTCTTGAACCCAGGGGCCTGATGCATCAGCTTTACTTTGCCCTCATAACATGTATTTATCATAGAACTATCCAACTCTGTCTGAATCCATGTACTGTTTTATGACCTACTATAATACATTTCAATTAGTCAGAATGGCAATGAGACCAATCCTCTTCTTCTACCAAAGTAGAAAAAATATTGCACACAAGCCCAGAAAGGGCTTATTGGCTCAACATTTCCTTTTTACTAAGTATCTGTATGACTGACTAACTTTTCATTATTGTAAGTAGTCACAATAAAAAAGCATTTTCACCTACATAGGGTCTCTTCATTCACTTAAATTTCATTGAAAAAAAAAGAGTGGGAGTACTAAACTTGAGGGGAAAAAACTGATACAAAGCCTCAAGGGCTTTTAGAGAACTAATCCTTCTCAGCTGACAAGTCATCCCCACCAAAAATCCACCAAGGCTTCACATGACCCAGATGAAAGAACAACCAAGTTTTCAAAACATTTGTAAGAGAAGAGAAGGGGGCAAGAAGGAGGAATAATTCTAACCACAGGAAGTGCATTCTTTAACTATTAGAAATATAGAGGCTACATTTTAAATGGAAAAATAAGATGTCTTAAAACTTTGCATTACTGTAGCACTTAATTTAGTAAGAGTGGTTGAGTAATCTCTATGTGGGGGATCAGGAGTATCTGGCAGTCAGCCTACTCCATTACACTTCAGGAACATAAGAATGGCCATATTGGGTCAGATCAAAAGTCCATCCAGCCCAGCATGCCGGCAGTGGCCAATGCCAGGTGTCCCGGAGTGAGTGAACCTAACAGGTAATGATCAAGTGATCTCTCTCCTGCCATCCATCACCCCCCTCTGACAAACAGAGGCTAGGGACACCATTCCTTACCCATTCTGACTAATAGCCATTAATGGTCTTAACCTCCATGAATGTATCCAGTTCTCTTTTAAACCCTCAGGGAAGAAGTTCCACAGATTGTCTGTGCACTGTGTGAAGAAGAATTTCCTTCTGTTTTAAACCTGCTGCCCATTAATTTCATTTGGTGGCCCCTAGTTCTTATACTATGGGAAAAAGTAAACAACTTTTCCTTATTCACTTTCTCCACACCACTCGTGATTTTATATACCTCTATCATATCCCTCCTTAGTCTCCTCCTTTCCAAACTGAAAAGTCCTAGCCTCTTTAATCACTTCTCATATGGGACCTATTCCAAACCCCTAATCATTTTAGTTGCCCTTCTCTGAACCTTTTCTAATGCCAGTATCTTTTTTTTAAATGAGATGACCACATAAGTACGTAGTATTCAAGATGTGAGTGCACCATGGATTTATACTAGGACAATAAGATATTCTCTATCCCTTTTTAAATGATTCCTAACATCTTTGCTTTTTTCACTGCCACTGCACACTGCATGGACGTCTTCAGAGAATTATCCATGATGATTCCAAGATCTTTCCCTATTAGTTGTAGTTAAATTAGCCTCCATCATATTGTATGTACAGTTGGGGTTTTTTTTTCCAATGTGTATTACTTGAAATTTAAGGTAGATAATGTAATTTGCCATTTTATTGTCAATGGTTTCGTTTTGTGAGATCTTTTTGAAGTTCTTCACAGTCTGTTTTGGTCTTAACTATCTTGAGCAGTTTGGTATCATCTGCAAACTTTGCCACCTCACTATTTACCCCTTTCTCCAGATCATTTCTGAATAAGTTGAACAGAATTGGTCCCTGACCCTGGGGGAACACCACTAGTTACCCCTCTCCATTCTGAAAATTTACCATTTATTCCTACTCTTTGTTCCCAGTCTTTTAACCAGTTCTCAGACTTAAAAAATAAAATAAGGTGTAGTAAATACAATATTTTTGACTGACAGAGAAACCGGTTTCAAATCTAATTGACCTCAAACAGTTTGAAATAAAGAGACCGACTCTGCAGGATTTCCTTAAAGTTACTGTGCCTGGGGCCATTAGTTTTTCATGCAAAGCGCAAATGAATGGAAACGCCGCCTTTCAGAAAAGTTGCTAGCGATATAACTGTACTTAGCAGGAATGCAATGCACTCTCTTTTCCTTTCTCTTTGTTTTTCGCCACCTAACAATACTCTCTGGCAATCAAAAAGCAACAAGGAGATCGGGGGGAGGACCAGGCGGGGTGTGAATCTAGTTCTTTATCACTTGCCGTCATCGCTCACATGTGTAACAGTCACGTCTAACTCACCACATCCTTGTGATATAAAAAAAAGAAACGACGACGAAACCAGGAGTCGCTTTTCCTCCTCTCCATAAGCCATCAAAGGTACCTCTCTAGTCTTCCAAACTACATGAGCAGGGTCTCTCGGGTCCCTTCAATAGGGTGTGTATATAATCAGACCTGTCTCCTTTTGACTAGTGCTTTGAAGCGGAGCTTATGTACAACCCCTTCGGCCAGGGACCTCACCAGTGCTCGGTGGTACCAGTGACTCTATGAATTAAGAGAGTCCCTATTAATGTAAGGTGCAGCGCTGTCCTCTGCTCCTGGGCAGCTCAGCTGAGCCCTGGCCCCGCTCCCAGCACAGCTGGAGCAGAACGTTGCCGCGGAGAGGAGGAAAATCAGGGGAACTCCTCGCTGGGAGCAGTTGGCCACCATAGGAAGAAAGTTTAAAGGCGTCTAACAAGCCCCGATCCCCTCGTCTGCCCCCCAGGACATCCAAGCAGGCGTCCCCACCCCCGCCCAAGACCCCTTCCTAGCCGACGAGTCCGTAGTGCCCAGGGCGGCTGGCAGGGCAGCCGGCCGGCGCGGGGGGACCAGGCTGCGCTCCGGCCCACCTGGAAGGCAAGTTCCTTACCCCTGCCCCGGGAGTCCCGTCCCCCGCCCCACCCCGGCCCGAGGGGGCGCCTCACCTTCTGCGGCGGGGTCCCGATGAGCATCTCCAGGTAGTAGCCCCGGCCGGAGTCTCCCTGCAGATTCTCCACCATGGCCAAGAAGCTGACGGCGGCCCCGGGCTCCGAGGCTAAGGCCAAGCCGTCCGCCTCGCCGAGGGGAGCCTGCGGGCGGCTGATCCCGGAGCTGTTCCCCGGGACGGACGGCAGAGACACCCGCAGGGGGAAGGAGAAGCGAGCCCGGCCCAGCCCGGCCGCGCCGGCCAGGAGCAGCAGCAGGAGGCAGCGAGCGGCGGGCGGCGTCCCCATCCCGGCGCCAGCGGGACACTCGGGGGCTCAGGCAGGAGGGAGCAGCCGCCTGGCCGTGGGGCTGGAGCAGCCGAGGAGGAGGAGCGGGGCGGCTCCGGCTTCCCCACGCCCCGGCTTCATCTCGCACCCCCGAGCCCGGCTCCTCCTCGCACGCGCCCCGCCGCGGCTCCCGCCAGAGCCCGGGGGACGCTCCGCGCGCGGCAGCGGGACCCGAGAGTTTGGGCCGGGACCCAGCGCCAAGAAACTTCCCCCCGGGCGGCGGCCGACGGATGTGACGGGAGCCGGCAGGAAAAGTTTACCCGGGGCCTTAAAGGGACACGGGGGAGGGGCGCAGGGCGGGGCCCAGCCCCGGGGAAAGTTTGTTTGTCCTGCTAGCGGCTGCCCAGGCAGCTCTGCGGCTGGAGCGCGCGGCGCGTCTACACGGCGACAGAGCCGCTTCCAGAGTCCCCCGGCGAGGTTCGAGCGGGCGAGGCGCCTGCAGGGAGGCGCGGGAAGGACCGAGGCTGGAAAGCACCGTGCAGACAACATGGCCTGGGGCCAGCCGCGTCTGCAAATGAGTTCGGGAGCGAGCGTGGCTTTGCTGCGGTGCTTTTCATTAGAGGACACGGCTGTCACCGCCAGCGTGAGGAATAACCTCGCACCCAGAGACACCTGGCATCGCCTGCCCTTCCCGAGCCTCTCACCTCCCCCGCCCTTCCCGAGCCTCTCACCTCCCCCTTACACATTTGTCCACGCTTCAATTATAGCTCTTTTCTCCTTCCGTTTCCGCAAGTAAATCCCTTTGATAATCGCCTCCTCCATCCTCTCTCTGAACTTCCATTAATTCATTGATCCCCCCTCCCACCAGCTCCAAGGGACAGAGAGATGTATGTCTCTCTATGTATATAGTTAGCAATTAATTAGAGCAATAACGTGTGATCAAGGGGCCGGCTCCTCAGCCCGTGTAAAAGGGTGTAGCTCCACTATAGCTGCTGGCTGTGTAAGCATCTTATAGCCCAAGATCGGAAACGAGATGAAGACCATTTACTATTTCTTTTGTGTTAGCGCCTGAGGAACACAATCAGGGATTAAGTCACATATACACTCTGTGTAAACCAGTAAAATAAAGACTATGTCTGCCCTGGACGGCTCATCGCCTAGGATATGACAACAAAGAGGTGAACAAACAAAAACGGGAAGAAGTTCAGGGTAACAAAGATAAATGAGTTTGCATGTTAGTAATCACCCTGATCGCAGTTGCTATGCATTGACATTCATTTTCTATGTGAATATGGTATAATGTTTACTTCCTTGAGTATGCAGTATAGTTACACGGAATAAATCCTTTTGTTGTAAACACCATGAGGTTTTTAGCACAATCATAAAACAAATGATTATTAACAATAAAAGATGTGAAATCTAAGGAGCTTTTCCTCTAACTTGCTGCAGCATTAGGTTTTTTTAGCCTCTCCATTAATGACAAAGTGAGTGCCAGATAATTAATCTGACATGAAGGTCTGAAATCCTTGAAAAATAAGAGGATGCAAGTCCAATCTGTACCATTTCTAGCTCCTTCCCCCTGTGCTAAGTAAACAGGAAAAGGTCCAGACCCAAATCGCAAACCTCTAAAGAATCACTAAACAATTTGTTGTCCTGGGCAACCACCTGTTCTGTCTTTATGTGTGAGACAGCCCTCAGTTAAATGGCTAAGGAAGGAGAGCTTTGCACTGAGAGAGAAAGAGAGGACAGGCATTGATTTCCTTTATTATTATAATGCATTTTAGAAGATCTCAGAGTGTTTCACAGATATTAATCAATCCCCACAACAATCCTGTAATGCAAACCTTATTACTCTCATTTTACAGATGGGACAACTGAGACATCAGTGAGGTCCAGGAGTAACATCCTGGGGAGAAATGCTAGTGAGGGTGCTATCCCTGAACATTGCTTTAAAGATCCAGCCCAGATCTTCAGTGGGAGATAGGCACCCAGATATGGACCTCCAGCTTTTACATCACCTCCTGATAAATCTGAGGCTCCACAATCCTCAATGAACGCTTCTCACAGCCTCCTGACTTCTTCAGGGGGAGTATCAGTAATTCTGTCCTTCACACATTTTGGAGCTCTTCTCCACTAGTCCCACTTGCTTCACATGCCTCTCTGCTGCTCCTCAGAGCTTTCTCAAGAGGCAGCCTAGCAAAGTTGAAATGCTCCTTTTCTTTTTCACTAATGTCTATAGAGTTCTCAATAGCACAGGGATACTGACCAGAGGTTTCTTAATTTCCTTCTGCTGCTGCCTGGAAATGCTATAAGCAGCAAGCAGAAACAATGGAAATGCCTGCTTGCAGGCTCAGGTAGACACTACTGCTTAAGTTCACTGTTGGAAGGTTATTTTGCACTCAAGGCTTAGATACTATGATTTGAAATGGAAGCTTACATTTTGGAGCAATTACTTAGGACCCCTGGCCCTGGGAAACTTGCTATTCACCACTGACCAGTAGCAGAGTGAAATTTTCCAAGTCCTGCTGTATCTGGCCTCTCATGCCTTGGAATCATAGATAACAGAACTAGACAACACCACTTGGGTCAAAGAGAGTCAGATTCCCTGTGTTAGATTGAACAACTACAGAAGTAGGTAAACAACTGTGGAAGTGGCATGTTCAGAGCTCACAAGAAAAGTTATATTGCTGTAGTAATGACTTTTCTAGTCTAGCAAGGCACTGATAGCAACAGGTTATTAGGTAACCTGACTATGACCTGTCCCAGCACAGTCAATATGAGGCCTACTCACAACCAGTGGGAGTCAAAGGATTACGACCTTTTGTGGGAGTGCTGAAAACAGGAGGAATTTACCTCACTTTGTTTTCTAATTTCCTTTTCCTAGGCAATTTAATATCCCCTCACAGCAATAAGGGTATATTATATTAGACAGGACCTAAATACATTTTGTTTAAATTCTTGTGCAATACAATAAGTCTTTTCCCTCTGTTGCCAACATATCTAGATGGTATCTTTGGCTAAAGCAACAGCAGTCAGAAGAAACATCTGTGAAGTATAAGCTTTTAAAAGTATATAACATGTTGTAGTCTCTTCTGAATATTCAAATGAAAACTAGTCTTTTTGTAACATTTACATTAAAGCATTTGGTAAAAGTTTTAATCTAGCTGGTCCTCTTGCACACAGAACTGGGATTTTTGAATGCCTGCGTACAAATGACGGGAGCCAAGAACCTTCTGCATGTTGAAGGATTGTGTTTTGTCTTATAATACATTATATGTGCACAGTTTCACTGTACTCTCCTCCTCCCCCTCACGCACTACACCATCATAACAGCAGGACTTGTGTTTGGTTAAACAATGGTTAATTATATGGTCTCCAGCCACTCCTTGTTTCTCCTTTATTCACCCTGGTGTTTAGAACTATGGCCCTGATTCCATAACATGCATGTGAATAGTCTTGTTGAATACACACATGCATGACAGTGTCGCTGCAGGATCAGGATTTATGAAAGCAAGACAGACAACTGAAAGAAGATAAAGTCCTTCAAAATATCTGAAGACACTCAGATCCAAAATATTTCTTCCAGGGCAGATCATTTGCATATGGTACATATAAATTTAATACACAACTTTGTGCACAATATATATAAAAACATGAAATACTGGAAGCAGGTAATCTTAAGTGTCTGTTTCCCCTGTTTACTAAAATATCTTTCAATAAGCATGGTTTCTATAATATATTTATATTATAAATATGAGAAAGTTACTTGATTAAATATCTATTTTGATATAGGCATCTATGCATAGGTATAAAACTATATTTATGAAGACATCCATTTACATGTAGAAATGCAAATTGGAACTTAATTCACCACTGTATTAATCCAGTTCAGTGGAATCGTGGCAGCATAAAATTGAAATAACCAATTAGTGAACCAGGCTTACTGTATCCATACCTATATCCAAAAGAGCCTTCCACTGGTATAAACAGAATGTCCTGTGTGACAGATATGGAGCTGATCTGTAATTTTATGAATATTTTATGTTGACCTGGTTATTGGGATGTTTATTGTATGACTATATTGGGTTAATATTCCATTCGGAAAACAAGCAGGAAGTTGGTTTGCCAACTTTCTACTTGCACAAAACCAAACACCCTTGCCCTGCCCCTGCCTTACCCATTTTATGAAGCCCCTCTCCTTACCCAAGGTCCCACGCTCACTTACTCCATCCCCACTCTGTCACTCACTCTCCCCACCCTCACTCAGCTCATTTTCACTGGACTAACTCAGAGGGTTGGGATGCGGGAGGGAGTGAGGGCTCCAGCTGCGGGGTTCATGCTCTGGGGTGAGTCCAGGGATGAGAGGTTTGGGGTGCAGGAGGATGCTCTGGGATGGGGGTTGGAGTCAAGGGGTTCGGAGTATGGGAGGGGGCGCTTGGCTATAGTAGGGGAGAGGGGGTACAGGCTCTGGGATGGGGGTGTGGGTTCTGGGATACAACCAGCTATAAGTGGTTCAGGGTGTGGGAGGAGGCTATGGGCTGGGGCAGGGGGGAAGTGAGGGCTCTGGCTGGAGGTACGGGCTCTGTGGTGGGGCTGGGATGAGGGATTTGGGGTGCAGGAGGGTGCTCTGGGCTGGGACCAAGGGGTTTGGAGGGCAGGAGGGAGGATCAGGGCTGGGGCAGGGCGTTGGGACATGGGAGGGGATGAAGACTCCAGGTGGCGCTTACCTCAGGAGGCTCCCGAAAACAGCAGCATGTCCCCCCTCTGGCTCCTATGTGGAGGTGCAGCCAGGTGGCTTTGTGTATTGCCGCATCTGCAGGCATAGCCTCCACAGTTCCCATTGGCCATGGTTCCCAGACAATGGGAGCTGCAAAACTGGTGATTGGGGCGAGGGCAGCTTTCAGAGCCCCCTGACTGCTTCTATGTATAGGAGCGACATGCCACAGCTTCCGGGAGTCGCACAGAGCTATGGTGTCGGCAGGTGGGGAGCCTACCTTAGCCCCATTGTGCCACTGGCCAGATTTTTAACAGCCCAGTCAGCGGTGCTGACCAGAGCCGCCAGGGTCCCTTTTCAGTCGGGCATTCCAGTCGAAAACCAGACACCTGGCAACCCTAGAGGAAGGGGGAACAATGTGCGAGGTTCCTGGATCTGCTTGTCCCTGGATGACTACTACATCCATGCCACCACCCAACACATTTGGCAAAGCAGCACTCTATAGGCTGTGAGCCTTGTAGGCCCAAACCCTAGAGGCTGTGCCGCCCACAAGGGGCCTGATTAGCAGTGTTCCTGGGGTCCCTGTTTCGCCCAGCCACACTACTTAAATCCGGACGGGACACCAGGAAGTTATCTTGCAACTAGATGGATCCTCAGCAGCTGCTATGACAGCCCTGCTCCTTCATCTTGCTTCTGGCTCCAGCTTTGACACTTTGCTCTGGGCCCAGATGCTCCACTGTTAGGCCTTACCATCCAGGCCCTGGCCATGACACAAAGAGGCAACATAAGCCACCCCATGATGAACATTTGTGGGTAGTTATGGGAGAGCCACTAGGTGTGAGGAGTCTGGCTTTGCCTTCTGTGAACCTTTCAGTACTGATCTGGACAAGTAGGGTAAAAGGAACAAAGGAACTCTGGCTGGATAAAAAGATGCTCTCTCTTTTCAGAAGAGAGGTAATTGTTGGGGAGCTATTTAGACTAACGCAGCCACCTGCTGGGGTATCATCAGAGGGTGGTAAGCCTTTAGTAAGATAGATGTCTGCGTAGGCTTTGTTGTTTTGAAATCCTTTTTGCTAAATACATTTTTCTACTGTTAAAATAAAACAATACTTTGGTTTTAAGAAGGTTTTCAAGTCACACATTCCCAAAGGGATGAGCTGCAGGTGCCTCAAACCTGTTGAGTAAAAATGGTTGATACACAAGGCCAACGTTCCCTCTAATTTTTGACAGGCCGTGTGCGCAAAAAATTTCTTCTGTGCAAATTTTTGGTCTTCTGTGCAGGGCCGGCTCTAGCTTTTTTGCTGCTTCAAGCTGCCAGAGCACCAAAGCAAAAAAAAAAGCAAAGCCCAGAATGTGCCGCCCCAAGAGATTGGCCGGAATGCTGCCCCAAGCAGCTTCCTCTGCTGGTGCCTAGAGCTGTCCCCGCTTCTGTGCACATTTCTGTGCGTGCGGTCTTTTGCCATGTGCGCAGGGTTTAGGATCTGCGTGTGCATGCACATGTGCACAGTTTAGAAGGAACAGTGCACTGGGTTCTACAGCTCTCGGCCTGGTCTAAGAATGGAACAACTGATTGGGTAATTCCACCAAGGACAGGTAAAGGCTTGAGGCCTGACAGCTGAGAGGATGCAGTCAGACTACAAAGAGGTGCAGCGAGCCCTAAAATCCTGACATCAGGCCTCCACTCACGTTTTATTCAGTCCTAACTTAGACAAAACACTCACTGGAATCAATGGACATTTTTCTAAGCAAGAACTCAATAAAAACCAAGTAAGTATTTCAGCATTTCACACCATGAATAATTCTTACATGAGAAGTTTAAAACAAGGTAACAAGAAGCTATATGTTATATAAAAGAAAAACACAAGAACTAATTATCTCTTGCAAATACTCCTGTATTCCTTGTCATAGTAAAATACTCTGAAGGTGGTAGTACTGACACATACTATCAATATGTGGTGTAAATACCAGTGTAATGTAATAGTTCATATTATTTGCCTGTGTATATCACACAAATAGTAGCTCGTTTGCCCATTACCTTTTTGAAGTTTCTTTTTATGACATCCAGGGTCTGATTCAGTAGATTATATCCGGCAAAAGATAGAGCCAAAGTTGCAAGCAGCAGAGACAACATGCTGGCTCAGTGGCAGGCCTGTCATGGTGTGGACATGTCACCCTGGCATTGAAGACAAAGAACAAAACAGCTGTTCTGGGGCAGAAGAGACATGCAGACAATGGGAATTACAGTAACAGAGACTGTGTACGTTATACAAAATTACCACCATCCATAAAGAGTTATGCTAAGATCCAGGGTTGTAGTAACATCTCTGTTTTGCCCCAAGCAGTGAGATGGACAGTTCTGAGACTAGCCTAAGAGTTGAGCATATGTACAAAATATATGACTAACTTGGAAATGGCATGGAGAAAGGACATTCCCCAGCCACACGGCTGATATGTGTTTGCTTGCACGTATGCCATTGTGGCAGAATCCTAGTAGAGAATCTTCATCTCTGGTCACCATTTTCAAAGATATCTGGATCACGATCTATCTCTCTGGTTGAAACCATTAAGTGAGACATAAGGAGCTGATAGTCTTCCATCCATGCACTGGTTAAAAGACTTCCCCAGCTCCTGCTGAACACATTCAGTCATTGTTGGGCCATCCACGAACTCATGCATTTCTTCACCACAATACCCATGAGCCTGATAGCCCAATCCCCATATCAGGAGAGTAGATTCAGATCCTCAGCCTCTTGATATGGGGGAAGCTGGAAAACATCAGCGGCCCCATTCAACACACACTAAACAAGTGTTACTCCTCAGAATACAGCTCAGGAAGCTTGCAGAGTTTACCAGCCAGAAGCCATGCAAGAAAACATATTTCTGGATTAGACTTTAAATGATCAATCATTGATTTTCTGATTCCAAACATTTGTACATTACAACCAGCAATGGTTATACATTTATAAACAATGAAAAATGTGACAAACTATTACAGCACTTTTAAAACCTCACTAAAACTGTCAGGCTGCAAAGATTATTCAGATATTTGCATAAATTTGCAGGGCTGCAATCCACTTGACCAACACCAGAAAACATATATATGGCCAAGTCCATTGATAATGTTAAGGGTGGTATAAATGGTACACCAAATAGTAACGTATGGCCAGATCTTCAAAAGTTCTCAGCTCCCATTGACACATCTAAATGCAATGGCCAGATTTTCAAAAGAGTTTAACAGCCAGCAGCTCCCACTAAAAACAACAAGAGCTAGTGGGTGCTGAGCAATTTTGAAATTCTGCCCATTGACCACTTTGGGAGGTTTAAGTGTGTGGAGAGTATAACTTGCATGCTTCAGCCAGTCAAATCCACCTATTTACCATGGAGGTAGCACTGCAGAGGGCACAGGTAGAAAAGGGAATGTGGTCAAGACAAATTGAGGCATGCCCCTCCTTTGCTGCACATTCTTACAGCTATACTGTGGTAGTGTAAGTGCACCTAATGGTGACTAGCAGAACTTTATAAGTTAAACTACCTCCTTCCTCTCCCACACATAACATTTAAAAGTGTTTTATTGCTCAGGTGTGCAGGGGCCATATCTGCTAATTCTGGGATTGCTGAATCTGCTACAGGAAATAAAAATCACATTGTGATTGTGGCAAGTAGACTGGCACAACCAAAATATCGAACCAAGACATAAAACCTTACATGTAAGACATTCTGGGTGACACTGAAGTCACTTAAGAACATGATCAGTGTAAAAAAATGAAACCATATTTTCATAAATTTTCTTTTGCATTGAAACGTGGATGAAAATTTAGTAGAAGTTTTGCATTTTGCAATTTTTTGACCACTCTCATAAACAGTGAGGCAGTTTGTGACATTGCCATATTACACTGTCTGTTCATCTAACCAAGAGGTAGGAAATGGCCAGCAGATTACACAAAGGAAGCAACTGGATAACTCATCATTTCTGCAACGCCAAATAAGAAAGAGTATCTGTGTGTCCTATCTGACACACACAATCAATCCCAGCAGATTGCCCTCAGATCCAGTTTTTGGTTATCTACCTTTCTCTCTTTTTCACACTAATTCCTGGAGGAGACTGTGTATGTTATACAAAATTACCACCATCCATAAAGAGTTATGCTAAGATCTGTAACAGGTCTAAATTACATCCCTGAAACCACAGATAAGTTACACTGTCATGGGGTTCTAAGTCAGATGTAATGTAACCACAGAGTAGAAGTTCAGAACTGAATGTGGCCCTTAAACTTCAACTCAGTGTGCCTGAGTGACTCTTGGCAAGAAGAGGCAAGATCTGGATTAACAAACTAGGTACAGTACTTAGTAGAATTCATTAAATGTGTTTTGGGAGGAGCTGGAACACAAAGTTTAGCTGTAATCTGATTGAGAACTGTAACGCAGAGCTGATTTGTTTGGAGTTCTCACAGTGATGCTTTGTGTGGATAAACTTTGCTATTTTTATCTAAAGTCATCACAGGAATTATGGGCAAAACCTTGGTCTCACTGAAGTCAATGACAAATTATCACTGGGACCAGCATCATAGACATCAAATTAGACTCTTTCTAGCATATGTCTAACAAGGAAATAACCCAAAGGCTCAAATCTTTCCTGATGTCTCAGAATACTTAGATTTTCAATGTGGGCATATCACCAAGAAAAAATAACATTCCACAATTATCCTGTTCTTCCCTGCAGCCAAACCATGGTCCATTTGACAGGGATGTATGTCACAGTTTCAGCATTAAGAGCACCTTTGTCCCCCTTCCTGGTCTTTCTTGAAGGCACCCATGGAAGGTTTCAGGCTCCCATCCATCATCTCTCTTAGGTGGACATCTGCATTTTTCTCCCCCCAGCCTTGGCAGTTTAGACTTGCAACCTCCCTATACCTCACTATGATTTCCCCAGCAGGTCTGACCAGGGTCCAGCACTGAGTTAACCTTTCTCGAGGGGTTACAACAGTGCATACAAGTTACCACCCAGGCTTCCTCAAAGAAAAATACATATGTAAAAGCATTACACAGTAAACATTTAATATACAAAGACAAAAAAAGTTTCTATGCTAAAAGCTTATGAGAGGTCACCCACCATCTTAGATGGCTTTAGTGAGCCAAAGTCTCTCCAATCCTTTCGAGAGGCTTATCTCCCCCTCACGAGAAGGTCCTCTCCATTTGCTGGATCAGAATGAAGGCCCTGAGTCAGTTTAAACTCAGTCTTTTCATACCAAACCCTGTTCTTTATCTGATGAACTCTGGAAAACCCAGTCTGAACCAGTGTATGCATTGACAACTAGCCTTAATCACCTTACCACACCTTCCCAGCTGTTTTTAATTCTTGGAGGAGTTGTGGTAACCCTTGGCCCCTGAAGTTGCATACAATCCCTGGCCCACAATGACACATAAACATTTATACACCTAATGCAATAAGTGTCCCCAAAGATACTGCAGGCAGTTGTAATATCTGTCACAGTGTATAGCTATTAACATTACAAAATATGCTTTGTTAGTATCTTCTTGTTCCTCTGCAGACCTTCATTAAATTAAACATTTTATTGGGGTTAAAGGACAAAGATATATAATTGTATTTCACAGAATGCACTCCAATAGCAACTATAATCTTAGTTCACAATGTTCCAGGGTAGCTGTAGCTTTCTGAGTGTTATCTCCAACTAGAAGAACAGCCACTGCCTAAAACTCACATGTAATTTAAAAACTGATAATGAACTACTGATAGCTCTGGGCACAGGATCTTCCATTGAGGTAGGGACAAAGCTGTTCAAGTTTTTTAAAGTTAATTAGTAATAAAAGCACATGCTATCTTAAAGCCATATGGTAACTAGAAATTGGTGAAGCAGTTTGTATAAAATATGAACTAGGACAAAACTTCATACATCCTTTTTCAAAACAAACCAGAAACATTAGTAAGTTTAAAAAACACTGAATTACATTTAAAAATTATTACCTGCCTCTGCATTTCAATTTTTCTATTTATTTTAATCTTTGTATGGTTCATTGTTTCCTATCCTGATCTGGGCTCGTAAGTTTCCTTGTAACTTTTCTTTCTCCCACTGTTTGTTCCAAATACCTAGCAATGAGCCTAATTATACTTGCCTTTTGGCATTCTTTGTTTTCAGGAAACAATAGACGGGGAAAACTGTTCCATTAAAGTAGATTCTCATAGGCAGATAGCCAAAGAAGGCAAAACTTTGAAAACAGCTTAAGGAACTTCAGGTAATTCTACCTTTATTTATAATTGTGTAACCCACAGAAGTAAATTAGATTCGCTGGCTCTTTATATGGGCAGAATTAAGCCATTTTTCTTTAACTAATTTTTTTGTCTAATTAATTTTTATACAATTTATTTTGTTTTGACATTCAAATAATGCATTACAGGAGTTAGTACTGCTTTTAACAGTTAAGATTTCCCCACATTTCCCATTATGAGAGTCTATTTTCTGTTGCTTATAACTTTGCCAAAATTTAGCTGCTTGAGCTGAAATTTTGCATGCTAGGATCTTAGGCTGAATTGTTATGGAAAGTTTCAGCAAAAACAATTCAGACATTTCTGAGAATGAGGCTAAGGAGAAAATATATTATTTTACCATTTAAAAAAAATGTGACCAACCTTTTCTTTGAGAACTCCAGCTTTGGAGATAGGGCTTGAAATTTGAAAGGGAGCTTGCTCTCATATCACGGATGTGTCTTTTGCTGTTACCATGAATATTCACTTTAATTTAGTCAAGTTATAAGCCTCTGAAAAATCTCAGTTTGCACATGCTCAGTAGAGAATTGTTAGAGTACTGCAACTAAATTCTCTGAAGACTCCATCTGCTCTGGGCATGCTCTGCCTCCATAGAACTCCTACATGTTACCACCCTTTGTATGCTCTGTCACTATGGGGAAACTGAGCATGCTCCATCCTAGGGCTGCAGAGGCTGAACGGGGCTTTGCCTGTACTTGCCAGAGGTCAAAGTGGTGCTGGGCACAGGAACTGAGAGTAGAGAGACTGTGTCACCTGTGGGGGGTGCTCAGGCAGCATGCAGGAGAATGTGGTGGTATCAGCATCCACAATGGATTGCAAAATGGTGAGAAATGGGTAGAGAAGAAGACTGGTTTGCAGCAGCCAGATGGTGCAGAGAAACAGAGGGGCCTAGATGGGCGGTGAGGGAGTGGGGAGGGGTATGAGTCAGGAGGTATAGTGTGAGGTTGACTAGGAGCATAGGGGGACAGAGGCAGGCTAGAGGCACAGGAGCAGAAGGATCTACAATCACTATAGCACATTCCCCTAGGTACCCTGGAAATTGAACTCAGGATTCCTCAGTCTCTATATTTCTCTCCTGTCAGAAAATAGACTAATGAATTCCTATAATAAATGCATAGATTTTAAGGCCAGGACTGACCACTATGATCACTTAGTCTGACTTGCACAACAAAGGACAAAGAACCTTAGCTTATATTTTCTGCATCAAGCCCATTACTCCTTTTTGAGCGAGAGCATGTCTCTTAGAAAGAGATCCCCTCTTGACTCAAAGACTTCAGATGATCTACCAGGTCTCCGGGTGAGTTGTTCCAATGATGAATTATCCTCAAATATAAAAATCTTAACTATTGCTAGTCTAAACTCCTTCCGATGGGTCACCATATTTTCTGAATTGTGGACACCAGAACTGGACCCAACAGCGGCTGCAGAGCATCGTTTAAAGTGGTGCGGGGGGGGGGGGGGGGGGGGGGGGGGGGGGGGGGGGGGGG